>JAKCPI010031151.1:0-50801 GCA_023213315.1 Euborellia annulipes
CAAGGAGAGTACACGGTTGACTCGTCACCGATTTTGATCTCCTTTTATATGGTGAATCTATACTGAAAAATATTTGTATCCTGATCGATCTTTTCGTCCAATGCGCCCTGTAACAATTTTTTTTTCTCATCTGAAATTTTAAAATCTGAAAAGGATTGTTATAAGGCTCAAAGAAAAGCATATCAACAACTAAAGCTAATAGCGTAACGGGTAGAGGAGAGGGTTAGTAATCCAGGGATCCCAAGTTCAAACCCTGGGTTGTCATTTTTTTTTTTTTTGTATTATTTATTATATAAAAAATAAATATTATATTATATTATACAAATATTTTATTTATATTTTCGACATATTTATTACATATTACATATTTATACAGAAAACAATGAGTAAAGTCAATTAGATATATAAACTAACTAACTAAACTGACACTTCCTGTTGAAAGCAATTGTATTGGCGAAATATATATTTCTTTTGATATTTCATAAAGAAAAACATTAATTTTCTATCTTACTGCCTTATTTTATATTTTAATTATTCCAGAGGTGTATATAGAAATTTTTTTCGGGGGGGGGGGGGCTGATCTAAAAAATTTTCTCTTGCCCAGAACTCGCGGAACATTTCCTCTTTTGTGGAGCCAACATTTTCGCGCTACGGGGCCGCGCAAACATTTCGGGGCGGGGGGGGGCGAGACCCATTATTGGCTCTATATTCCTATATATGTATATGCATTTAGGAAATTTCGGGGGGGCCTCGGCCCTCCCCCTTATATACGCCCCTGAATTATTCATTTATATATCTAATTCACTTATTATTCATTGTTTTCTGTATAAATATGTAATAAATATGTCGCAAATATAAATAAAATATTATTATAATATAATATAATATTTATTTTTTATATAATAAATAATACAAAAAAAAAAAAAATGACAACCCAGGGTTTGAACTTGGGATCCCTGGATTACTAACCCTCTCCTCTACCCGTTACGCTATTAGCTTTAGTTGTTGATATGCTTTTCTTTGAGCCTTATAACAATCCTTTTCAGATTTTAAAATTTCAGATGAGAAAAAAATTGTTACAGGGCGCATTGGACGAAAAGATCGATCAGGATACAAATATTTTTCAGTATAGATTCACCATATAAAAGGAGATCAAAATCGGTGACGAGTCAACCGTGTACTCTCCTTGTAAGATCTATAATTCAAGTCCTGAACAAAATATCTATTTTACTTAATCCATAAATTATCAATAGATCAAATATTTCTGCACCTACCGTTTTTTAATTCAGCCTCTTTTTTGAATTTCATTTGTAAAACAGAGTATGTTATATTAAAAAATATTTGTTTAAAAATCGAAAATATTTATTTTCTCTATTTTGTTAATTTCTTTGACCTGTGGTTCAGAGGTATAGCAGCTTCTGGTGCTAGAGCAAAAAAATAAAATTAAAATTGTAAATTTTTGTTAAATTAACTTGAAAGGAAAGGTTATCCCTTCTTCTAAAAAATAAATATTTTAATTTTTGTTTTTAATTTAAACTTATTTTGATTTTTTTAGGAAAAAAATAGTATATATTTTGGCGTTGCAGTCAAGAATTATCAAGAAGTATTGCTCAACGCCATAAGATTGTATTTAATTAAGAAACAAACTAACAAAACGACAAAAAAATGAACAAAATATTTTATACTTTTATAAAAATAAGAATTGTATAAAAATAAGCTCTTTAGATATTATTATTATTATATCTATCTATATTATTTTCATTTCTCATATTAATAAGAATATTTTTTCCCTATTTTAGTGTAAAAATGATCTCATTTAGTCTCTACACCATTTTTCTAAAACTAATTATTCAATCCTTCTTTGAGTAGCTCACAGCTATATTTTATATATTTAACTAAATAGAAACTATATTAATTCATAGTATGTACATGTTGAATATTTCAAAAAATTTTAATTTTCTTTTAATTATGGAAAAAAAAATTATTATTTCTACTATTCCAATCCAGTGCCTGCTTGAGGATTTGTTTACATTCATAGAATACACAAATGAAAAGAATACATAAATATTTCTCTATACATTGAAGAAATAGGAACTTTAGAAATTAATAACTCAAAAAATTATGGGAATTTCGGGATGAAAAAAATAATTTTTCTGTAATCCCGAGAAGGTCCTCTTTTAAGTATATAAAATTTTGTTTTAAAAAATTCAGACGGAAGTTGCCCAAACGAGGCTGAAATTAGCGAATTATATATTGGTACCATATTTTTGGTATTGTTGAATGTCAATGATATTTTTGTATTTGTATTTAAGGGTTAATAAATAAATAGAAAAAAATATCTATCTTAATATTTAGATCGAAATGTGTTATTTATTAAAAAAACCTTAAATTTGCTTTTCAAAAAAATTCTATTGTGAAAGATATGCCATTTGAAAAATTATTTTATTAATAAATAAATAAAATGCGGAAATTGATGAACAGATATTTACTGAGGCGAGTCATCGGCTGGGAATTTATTCGGCTCTAAGGACCAGAAATTTTTTTTTTTAATTTTAAACGCACACTTGTCACAACACACTCTCGTTATATCCACACGAATAGATAACACAATTTCACAGACACCCCCGCACGCACACACGCACGTCACTCGGTGGGCGCTCAAGAGCGACTGAAGGCAGCGCGGCCTCCGGCGCCGACGGCCTTCACACACACACACACACATACAACCCCTCGGCGCCGGCGCCCGGGTAAAATTAGACCAAACCACCTTTTTGTTCTGGAGATTTGCTTCCTTACTTAACTATCAAAAAACACTCTAAAAGACTATTCGGGGGCTTTAATTCTAATTTGGTACGAAGAAACGACCATACAAAAAATTCTAACAAATAAACTACAAAACAAAAATGCAGTTGCAAGCAAGAGAAATTGACATTTCAAAATAAAATAAATTCATTTTAGAGACGTGGCAACAAAATAAGTACTAGTTGCACAACCAGCCCGGCTAGCTTTGCATCCCCTGGTCCCATCTTGCTTATAGTCCAAGAGCTGGTGACGAAAATGGGCAAGAGTTTCTGAAGGCTAATATTTTCAGAATAGGTTGCATTTTATTGATGGAAAGATACTTCAAAGTCAGCACTTTCAGTAACGGGGCCTTTGGCGGGAATAAGCCGGTAAAGTTGCGGAGGATGTTTTTTCGCAAATATCTCGATAACAAAAAAATTCCGCAAAAATGCATATATACAAAAATATTCGAAATTAAATTACAAACAAAAAATGGTCTTACAAGGGGACGGTCAAGTGAGTATATCACGGATTCGTTTGAAAAAAAAATTGAGGTGATACTTTGAGCCAAAAAAATGTTCACGTGTCTCGGCGTTTTACTCCATAGAGCCTCCCGATTGGCCAAAAAAAATAAATAAATACCGAAACAATTTTCGCGCTAAGTAGTTTCTGTTTGAAACATTACGTAATAGTCAGCTGTGGCTAGGCTGGTAGCGTCGCCGACTGGTAAGTATGTGGTCCCGGGTTCAAACGACGGAGTATGCAATTTTTTTTTTTATCTTTTTATGTTATTGTAACAAACAATATATTTAAAACTGTTTCATATTATTTTTTTTTTCATATTTTATTATTTTTTTTTTAGTAATTAAATTTTAACATTTTTTTAAATATCCTTTATAAACTGCGCTAATTGTCGCCTACTTATTTGTTTTGCATGTTTTTATGACTTATATCACCCTACTTCGTGTGCGGTAAGTGTACAAGTAAATTAACAAAGTAAGTTATTCATATTCGCTTGACTGTACATAATTTTTTATCAAATATAAGCAAATAAATTTTTTATTAATTTCATGTATTTATTTAATTAATGGATTATTTTATGCCTTCTTTATTTCTTCATATATTTAAATACTGTACTGGTAATAAAATATATTTTTTTCTTCATGTATTTAAATTAAATTTTAATTTTAAGGTAATAAAACTCGAAAAACAATTTTAACAAAATTTTAAAATTTAATTACTAAAAAAAAAAAAAAAAAAATAATATGAAACAGTTTTAAATATATTGTTTGTTACAATAACATAAAAGATAAAAAAAAAAAAATTGCATACTCCGTCGTTTGAACCCGGGACCTCATACTTCCCAGTCGGCTTCGCTACCAGCATAGCCACAGCTGACTGTTACGTAATGTTTCAAACAGAAACTACTTTGAAAGGGCGCAAAATTGTTTCGGTATTTATTTATTTTTTGGCCAATCGGGGCTCTATGGAGTAAAACGCCGAAACACGTGAACATTTTTTGCAATTTTTTTCAAACGAATCCGTGATATATTTCACTTGGCCGTCCCCTTGTTAGTACAAACACGCTAAAGTGAACGGTTAGGGAGATTTAGAGGGTTAAGAAACAATCCTCAATTATTTTAAAGAAAATTATCATTTTATATGTAGATTATATAGCGGATGGCAGCCAGGAAAAATAAAATCAATATCTATCAGATTATTTTTTGATTGTCGACGTTTCGGACGCCAGGCGCGTCCTTCCTCAAGACAAACAAATACAGATGGACGTATTTTTAACGAAAATGTGATCGTCCTCATGAAAAGGTATCAAATCTTCATCGGGGGTCAAAATTGTGTTTTTATGCTTTCGGTACAGAACACATTCTGCTGAGCAAGCGGGTATTTTTAGAATTTTTGTTTGGAAATATGAATTTTTATAATTTTGGTTTTGAAAAACCTAGTTTTGAGAAAAATGAGTTTGTAGTTAATTTGTTTAGTGTTTTTAGTGAGTGATGGTTTCAAATAGTCATTCTGATCTGAAACTTATGTAAAATATGTATTTCATAATCATCTGTAAGACAATAATTGAAATGATCTATTTTTTAATTTTTTAGATAAAAAAAGTTTTTGTTTTTCCTTGTAAAATTTTTAAAATGTGATATGTGCCTTTCTCAAATAAACATTCAATTGATGGCTTGGAAACCAATTGTGAACTACATATATACCCTAATTACTCCCTTCCACCATTAATTATCCATTTACCATCACTCAAAAAAAAAAAATTAATTATTTTTTGCCAATAACCGTATGCAATAGTCAGGTTATTTTGTCACCAAAATATTAGAAGTTTTTGTAGCTCAAGTGCTGCAAGTAAAACTAATTTGAAGATTTGGTCCCTTTTCTTTTACCTCACCTTTGTCTTATTTTTTCAATTTTTTGATATAAAATACTTCAATTCTGATGAATAATAAGATAAGTAGAGATTTTCCTTTTAGAAGACAGAAACAGAAGGAAAAATAAAACAGCAAATATTCAACCCTATAGAAGAAATAATGCCCAAAAAGCACATCGCTTAATGGTACAATATTTAAAATTCAACCTTGAAAAAAAAAATTCTCACCATTCAATTTTTTTGTATTTCCTCCATTTGTCAAAATAACAAATTTATACGTAGAAAGTTTATATAAAATTTCACATCTAATTAGTCAGATGTCATATCTCAGAAAACGAGTGTATTTAAAATTTAAAAAAAATAAATAAATAAATAAATATGCTTTTTATTAGGATATTTTATTTTTTTTTTTTACTCACAATTAAATCATTGAGAAGAGAAGAGAAGCGAAGAGAAGAACAAGGGAGCAGCAGTACCTGAAACAAATAGAAATTCAAATTATTATAAGAAAAATAAAAAGGTTAATGGAACAAATATACAATTAAATGGAAGTGCTGACTAGCTACTTAGCCTCCTCTACAGATCACTACATGAAATTATTATATTACTAGCAAGGGGGCGCCCTGGACCCCCGCCATCTGGCTCGGGTCCGCCTGTGACGGACCCTCGCCTTTTCTTATTTTTTTTTTTTTTAACACTCCCACATTCATACAGTCTTTACGGCAACTCAGGCAATATAAGACTTTGACGATAACCGTTATTAATTAATATACATATTGGGGGTCCAGGCAATCTTATTTAAGGAGGTCTGAACCCGCGACTCTTGGTATACGGGGTAGACGCGCTAACACCTACACCAAGCCCGAGAGCTTTCTTAATTATGGAAAAAATTATCATTACTAATATCCAATCCAGTACGTGCTTGAGGATTTGTTTACATTCATAGAATATATAAATACAAAGAATACATAAAGATTTCTCTATACATTTCCTATGGGAGAAATCGTGACTTTAAGAATTAATAATTCAAAAAGTTATAGGAATTTCGGGATGAAAATAATTTTCCTGTAATCCCGAGAAGGTCCTCTTTATGCATAAAAAATTTCATTTCAAAATTCCAACGGCAAGTTGCTGAAATAGAGCGTGACAGACAAGCAGACAGACATTAGCGATTTATATATATAGATTTGAAATTCCTATCGGGATCCCCGTTTATTTGCCCGAGGTGTTTTCGTACACGATGACACACAACTCAAACCCAACCGGCATCTGGGGGCAGTCAACGGAATTTACATTATTTCCTATCTCTAACTCCTTTTTCTGCGTTCTAGCTACAATAAAAAAAAAATCTTAATTTTAGTGTGTTTTGGAATACTAAATTTACTAATTTCACTTGTAAATGATATCTACTATGCATTTATCTACTAAATTTACAAATGTTTACAACAAAAAAACATTTTAAAATTACAATTTTCTTCGAAAAATAGAGTAGGGTCTATGTATTGTAATTTTACAAACATCGTATAGTATTTTTTCGTTAAAAATTGTATTTTTTCTCGAAAGCAGTTTAGGAATTCTAAAATTACTACACATTTACACTCTAATTTTCAAATGTCATTCTAAAATTACAATACATTTTCATTCTAATTTTCAAACGGCTTTCGAAAATTATAATACATTTGTAAATGGTTTTTGCAAAGATTTACTAAATTTAGTATGTTTTTGTGTAGGAAATATGCTTCCTAAACAATTGTAAAATTACAAAAAATTTTTTACAGTGTATACAAGTAACCCTTATTTCTAGTTCCTTTTATCCAACCTCTTCTATGCTTTAGAGGATATCCTAGTTTGAGGAGAAACTCCCTCAGCACCTGCTCCTTTCGAAGAATGCATCACTGAGAGGGAATCTTCTTTACGTCCCTTCCACAGGACGGGGTGTTACGGCAGCGCCCTCTCCTAGTAGAGTTGCCTGGGGGCTATTGTGGTAAGATCCAATATTCCAATGCAGTGCCTGTTTGAGGATTTGTTTACATTAAATAAACATTTTTATTTAATGAAAAATCCAGCACGCCCAGGATTTGAACAGGGATCTTCTTTGTAGAAGCCGACACCCTAGCCCGCTACACCAGCGAACCACCACTACATAAAACACATATGCACATATTATTGACAATTTATTTCTAACTATCCATAATTAATTTGGTTTATTTTTAGATCTCATCTTCGCATCCAGTGTCACTTTCATGCAAATCGAGTTCTATTCCAGTATCCACATGGAATCTTTAATGAGTGAATGATTGAAAGGGAGAAACATTAAAAATAGCCAAAATTATTATAGTAAAAATAAATAAATATTTGTAGTAGAAAATGAATAATACTTCAAAAAATAAAAATAAGGTTACTACAGTATTTTGAATAAATCCATCGGATAATAAGGGGATTATTAATATAAGCTACCGTATGTATTTTGTTAAAGAAATTTATGCAATTTTTCTTTAAACTATAATCTTAAAATATTCTAAAATACGGTATGTAAAAAAACTCATTTCCAAAAAAAAGGGTGCATATTATATAAGGATCTGCGCATTATACTTAGCTTCGATTTTGCTTGGGGGTAAAAGCGTAGGACTTGTCTTTTTATTTATTTCTGAGAGAAAATTTTATAGAATATAAAAACGCATTCTCAGCACTTATAGAAATCTGAATAATATACAGTATGTATTCAATTAGATAAAATATTATTCTAATTTTTAATATGTTTACACTAACCGACAGCTTGGAATATTGCAGAAACATTGCGAATCTTGCATATATTGCAAATATTACAAATCTTGCAACATTGTTGCAATGCTGCGGCAATATTCCAGCTAGGCGGACATAGGAATATGGCTGCAATATTCCTATGTCCGCCAAACGATTTTGATATTATTTTTTTCCTTTTTGTTGTTTATAAAATTCGCAGCTATTAAAATTTCGATCCACCCTAATATATACATATTCTCTTTTTAAAGAGAGGAACAAAAATATTTTTTTGTCACTCCATTTTGTTTTTTTTTTTTACTTTTATTTTTTACGAATTCAATTTTATAGAAATTCGTCCTTTTCTGTTCCCTCACAAGTTTCAGTTAATTAAATTCTATCGGATTATTGTGGCTTTGGTTGAAGCTAAAAATTTTCTGAAACTCAACTGGCTTATTAGTTTTACTTTAAACACTTATAACCCCTCCCTCCCCTCCTTCCCCTTCTCTCAAACTCATTGGCTGACCTTTGAGTTCCTCTCACACATTATTCATTAAAATATTTAATCAACTTAACAGAAAAAGTATTAACGATTCCTTTCAACCCTAAAATCAGTTTTAATAAAAAAAATAAAAAAAAATGGTTATTTTTTAACAGCCGCGTTCCTCCATGAATATTTATTCTCCTCTCTTTTGTCCTTTTATCAATATGCAAAGGTATTTCAAGAGGAAGATTATTTTAAAAAAAAAACGCGATTTTCTAAAAATATTTACGTACTCTGATCCATTTAATAAAATCAATAATGTCCTGTTAAAATGGAATTACGTACGTTGAAATAACAAGTTTATTTTATTTAACTTACAAAATTAAATCAACAAGAGATTTTTTATTTTATTTTATTTTTTAAATCACAATACATTTGTATATTGTTTTTGTACTCTAAGCAAAAATAAAGCAAGAAAAAGACAAAATCACGGATGCTCATATCAATATTAGTATCCCTTGTTGCTTGAACAATGTTTTTATTGTTGCTCTATTCGTTGCCTATGGTAAACATGTAAATAGGATTTTAAATTAAAAAAACACACACTTTTTTCTCATTCACACTTACACTCACACTCACACAGTCTTTTCGGCAACTTAGGCCATTTAAGACTTTTACGATATCCGTTATTGATTACTTATACATATTTGGGGTCCAGGCATTCTTATTTAAGTAATTTGGTATCCAAATGGCTTAAATAAAAGGATTTTAAATTTAATTTAAAATATCTTCAATAACAGCCCGTTAAATAAATAAATATCCCCGATGCTCACCAAAAAAAACTCCCAATTGTGTGAGGTAGGTACAGTGAGGGTCATTATTAAGTCCCAGCAATTCGTTTTCTACTTGTGATTATTTCATTGTTTTTATAAAAAAAAAAATGTAAATCTTTAATGGAAATTTTCTAGGTTTGGAAGTTTCCAGTAAAAAGATATATATTTTTTTAAAAACAATCAAATAATCACAAGAAGAAAACGGATTGGTGGAACTTTATATTGTCCTTCACTGTGCCAGGCTGACTACCACTGGTTTATTTATTTTGATAAATAAAAAATATTCAAAAGTTGCATCCATTTTTTAAGTAACGAAAAACTGTATTGTTTCAGTTTTTACTTTCTCTGATCGGCGTAAACTAAATTATATGTCGAGACAAAAAAAAATCTGGTGGGGCAAGCATAGTGCACAACCTTCAATCACCGAAGATAAGAGAAAGTTGTGTACTGTGCGACCAGTCACACCAGATTTTTTATACTTGTTAGATAAAAAAATCTTTAACAAAAGATAGTAATTGAAAAATCTAGTGTGTCTGGTCGCCGATTTTGTTTAAAAACTTATTTTCACGCCTCAGGGGAGTGCCTAACTTAAATATAAAATTTCAACCTCGTAGCTATGTATATCAACATATACATATAGGTAAGAGAAAGTAAAAAAAAAAATGAATAAGATGGATGAGAGAGTAATCTTTGCAAGAGTTTATTTTTTAATGATAGGTTCTTCAAAACAAACCCTATTTTATTTAATATTAATAACCCTTTTTGGTTTATTAAAAAAAAAAATAAAAAAGATTTGTTTGAAGTTAGGAAAAATGTTTAATATACACCCGGGATAAATAAATATTTATTTTACTTTTAAAAGCATCGACTTTAAATTTAAATATTTCATTAAAATATAAAAATAAAGATTTTTTCCGACTATTTTTGTTAAGAGATGACGAGTTTAAGAACAATCAGAAAGCTTGTTTAGGACTATCATGTCTGTCATTAGACTATTTTTGCTGTTAATAATTTAATTACCAAAAATAATAATAAATAAATGACTTTTGCTTTAAGTATTATATTTTTTCATATAATATAGATCTGGCAACATCGCATTTAACAGCTATTTATCAACATTTGCTGTTGTATTTTATTTATAATATTACAATAAGTAATGCAAATCAGTTTAGACAGAATGGGCGGGCGATTTGCGAGAAAAAAATATCGGCAATCAAAAAAGTGAAAGCGTGAAACGTGATTTATTTCATGTGACGTTGCCGCAGCGATCTGAGTCACGTGACTTACTTATTTTTAAATAAGATCGACTGATATTTTAAGTGAATTTTTTGTTTAAAATATTTTTAAAAGTCATTTTAAAAAATTTTGTTTTTATTTTTAACGTATTTTACGGAAGTTAATTGATAAAAATAGAAGTTTTTTTCTTTTTCCCTACATAATTCGAAACGAATTCCCTATAGGCTACGCGTTAAATTTCAATTAATTACAAGATAACTCTTCGACAGATCTGCTTCAATTTACGTATGTGAAAGTGATTAAAAACATATTCAAGAATTAGCTTCTTCTAAATCCTATAAAAAACACGTTGAAAAATGTGCAAGTTATTAGGGATTTTTTTTTTTTAAAATAATTTTAAGACTCTAGATTGGATACGGGAAAATTGAGAAAGAAAGATAAAGTGCAAATAAAAAATAGTTAAATGAAGCAGAGCATCTGTTCTTTTATGTTGACAAAAGCTTCTCTGAATACCAATCGAGAGACAGTTTGTCTTTCGACAAAGACATTCATCCACCTTTGAGACTTTGTCTTGAATTAACCCGCCCCCTCCTCGGGAGGGGGGACGCATCTTTTAGAGAGTTTCAAATTTTGAACTGAAGCCTGATCATTAGAGGGCGAGGATCGAGAAACAACGCTAACCCCTGAGAAAGGATTCCCAATTACAATCCGCCAACGCCTGGCTAATCATCTTAATAAATAACCACGATAGATAATTTGCTCGTTTATTAAAAAAAAAAAAAAAAATTACCCAAACACTCTTAAATTAGATGGCAATTTCGGATGGTAATTATAGCAGTAAAATTCAATTTCTGTAACAGCCAGAAGTGGGACAATTTAAAAAATCTGGTGTTACTGGTCGGGTGTGTTATGTGCTTATCAGACCAGATTTTTTTCTTTCGACATTTTGTTGAATTTGTGTAGATAGCACTAAATTTAGTAAATCTTTGTAGCAAAAACCATTTACAAATGTATTGTAATTTTAAAAAGACATTTGAAAATTAGAGTGCATTTGTGTGGTAATTTTAGAATTCCCAAACTGCTTTCGAAAAAATACAATCTTTAGCGAAAATTACTATACAATGTACATATGTAAAATTACAATACATAGTATATTTTTCGATGAAAATTGTAATTTTAAATTTTTTTTTTTTTTTTTTTTTGTAAATATTTGAACGAATAAATTTGTAAATTTAGTAGATAAATGCAGAGTAGTTATCATTTACAAGGGAAATTTGTAAATTTAGTATTCCACTAAAATTAAGATTTTTTTTACAGTGTATAAAGTACTAGAGTAAAGGGTGCTTCAAACAATTTCCAGAGCAAAATGAGAATATACGTTTTAAAGAGCATCTAAAAAAAAAAATTGATTTATGAATTTTAATCAAAATCTTTAAAGCCAATTTTGAAAAAACTGAAAAAGTACATCAAAGTACTAGTACTTTTTGGCCGATTTTGTTTAAAAGCTAAGTGTTACATCCCAGGGGGGTACCTAACTTAAATATAAAATTTCAACAGCGTATCTTAATTCCTTCGGATTACAATATTTCTAAGTAAACGGATTAAAGTGTTTAAAGCTTTATGAAGGTGGATTTAAACGTAAATAAACCATAATTTATTGAGTTTGGCCCTGAAAAATGCACATATCGCCCGCGACTCTTGTTGTAACAAAGCAGGTATACTGGAAGGTATACCTAGCAAGTAAAAGTATTAAAATTATAAAAATAATTTCAGAAAATAGTTTTTAAAATATTAATTTTGGAGATGGTTTTAATTAGCCTATTTACAACTTACAAAATTGTTGTTTTAGATATTTAGGTAAGAGCAAGTAAAAAAGAATACAGCCAATAACTTATGCAAACCTGACATGCGTTTTCTTGTACAAAATTCATGTCAATTTGAAAATGAATTCTAATACATATCCATTTAAATAAAATCGATTGTGATATCAATTCTAGAAACAAATTTATAATCAAGAATTTCTAATTTCTTGTCAGAATAAATTAAAGTTAAATAGTTTAAAATTAAGTACGTAGTTCCCCAGGACAGGAATGTCTAATCGAGATGTGAATTAGAGCCATCCTGAATTAAGAGCCGAAGTTAATTATCTTTGAGATTTTAAATGAGTAGATTGGAATATTTTTGATCTGATCGAATGGATAAAATAAATTCGATTGTCAAATGAAAACGATTAAAAAGTTATTATATTAGTTAAGAAAAAAACGATGAGGTCTTTAACCCTCTTTATTGAGACGAAATTTTAATATTAAAATTGTTTCGCAAAAGGGACTGCGACTTTTCTTTTAGTACAGTCGACGCCACAAGTGCCTGATGTGCTCGAGAGTGGGCCTTGAGCGTAGTCAACAAATCCAATATATTTTAAAATAAATAAATCCCATTTTTTTTTTGCAACTGCAGATGAAAAGCTACTTTCAGCATTGTTATTGCCTAAGCACAAGGCTTTTCACTCTCGAGCACTTCAGTCACTTGTGACGTCGACTGTACAGTGAGGGACAATATTAAGTCCCACCCCATGCGCTTTCTACTTGTGATTATTTCATTGTTTTTAAAAAAAATATGATGTATTTTTAATGGAAACTTTTCATAGGTTCAAACCTAGAAAATTTCCAATAAACATTTGCATTTTCTTTTATAAAAGACAATCAAATAATCACAAGAAGAAAACGCATGGGTGGGACTTAATATTGACCCTCACTGTACAAGAACGAGAATTCTTCCTCTATGCTAAGTCATTCTAGTTGGCTTATTGAAAAATATCACTTCCTTAATCCTTAAAGAAATCTATATATGGACTGTTTATTTTGAAAGTGGTCTAAGTCCATTGAGAAAATGAAAGGTTAACATATCTGTTTATTAAAAAACCTATTTACCGACCAATTTTCAATTGTACAAAACATGGGAATTTTTTAAGAAATTTACCACTAGCTAGAAAATTTACATTAATTTAAGCATAAATTATGTGATATCTCATTTTTTTTTTAAATGGACTTACGCCACTTTTAAAATAAACGGTCTATAACATATATATAATAACGGAGTGTACGTCTGTCCGACTTTCTCTAAGGAAAAAAAAATAAAAATTTAATTATATACCAATTTTGATTATTTTTCTTTTGAGAGATTTAATTATTTTAATTAATTGGCTTTAATTTTTCATAGAGAAAGGCGGCTACACAACTTCAATAACTGCAAACTTGACAAGCATGCACGTGCAATCTTTTTGTTCAAGCAAACTGTAGCATATGTAGGAGAATTTTGCGCAAGCATTTTAATTGTACAAGCCGCTTGATGCTCGATTAAATTTTAATCATGCATAAGCAAAAACTCTCCGCCATTTTATAGACGTCTTTGATATTTATTTATTTCATTTAATGTTATGATCACCTAAGCACCTATCCTGGTTCTTGAGGTGCACCTGTTAGCGGGATAAAGAGGGGGGTTTATCCAGGAACAGGAATTTGTTTAATCCTACGGAAACGAACTGAAGAAAGAGGAAATTTAAAAGGATCTGCTTATTTGTTTGAATAAAAATACAAGATTAAGTAAATAAAAATGAAAAAATAGTTTTAATACAACTCCATCAAATCTAAAATATAGATATATTTTTTATAAATTGTTATAAAATTTGAAATTGAGATTTATATTGAGGTTGTATTGGCCAAAATTTTTTATATATATTTTTGTTTTAAAATAATATTTTTTTTAATATGTTTAGATTTGTGGTAAATGTAATTGTAAAAATCTGTGGATTATTTAAAAGTTTGTGATCCTTTTTTTTTTATGGATGGTTGGGTGTACTCATCTGGGTCCGGATGGTGTGTCGGTGTCAGAGCGCCAGTAAGTTAGATTTGGTTGTTGTTTCATGGATGTTTCGATGATATACCGTCTTCGTTTCAGGAACATCGGGTTTCATGTGGTTGTAATGGCACATATTAGGGACCGTGTCTCTTTCTCTTCTCTCTTCTTTTCGAATTCTCTCTTGAACGGCCTCTCTTCGAATGCTAGCTTGGACTGCCTCTTTTCGAATGAATCTTCCACTTCGAATGCCAAAAATCAACTGCCCCTCTCTTGCCCTTCACTGACTTCTAGCTTCCACTTCCTCCCTTCGAATGCCAAAGATGAACGACTCTCTTGCCCCTTCACTGACTTCAGCTTCCACTTCCTCCCTTCGAATGAATCTCTAGCCACCAGCGACCACTGACCACCGACCACCCTGCACTCTACCCATGACGTCATAGCCCTCTTGAGCGCACCCTATTAGAGAATGTCTTGCAATTTAAATTTTGTGCACTTTTTAAAAATTTGTCAATTGGTTTTATTTATTTTATTTTATTTATGAGCACACATGTGCTTATATCATCACAATGTTTCAATTTAAATATTAATTAATATACTGTATATTAATTATTAAATATTATATTATTAATATTTATTGTGTCTCTGTTTAAAGAAAGTGTGTATTTCTTATTATCTTTGAATAAATAACATTCCGAATTTGACATTTTTAGGTTAATTTTCAGCATAAGCTGTTTCTTGCACAAGCATGCTTGTGCCAAAGGGAATTTGTGCATGCTGGTACAAAAAGATTGCACAAGCATTCTTGTCAAGTTTTCAGTTAGATGTGTAGCCGCCTTAAGTCAAAATTCAATGCTTTCCAATCGGCAAATTCTGAATTTTTGGAATTTTTTGCGCTTCCTCTTTTGAGTATTTGGAGACACGAGTATTTTTCCTGGAACCTCCTCTATAAGAGTTCAAAATTTCGTTTCGACAGACTGACAAGAAATCCCCTCTTTTATATATATTGTGCCGTGAACCATCCATCCACCTAATTTTTTAACAATTACATTGGTTTCCTATGCAATTTAAAAGTTACTTTGATTAAAAATATTAAATTCCAGAATATTAATAATAATTCTTAATTAAATAAAGTCAATAGTTTATTAAATAATAATGTAAAATATCAAATTCTAAATTAGATTAAATTCTCAAATTTAATAAATAAAAATAAATATTAAATCAGAGAGAGAGACCAAGGCCAAATCCAAGAGAAGGGGTTATTCGGGTGAGTTCGTGAGAGGGAGAGAGGGTAACGAACCACCAAAAGCAAAAGCCGAAGGGACACTCAACAACGTAACGCCATACCAACAACATCAAATCCGAAGAGAGCTGAGGCAGCATCTATTAATTGGGGTCCAGTCGATCACGCGACCCAATTAGCAACAATCACTGGTCGTCACTGGACAACAGAGGACGCTCATTGTCCGGGACGGCAGCGATCGTCGTGACCATCCAAGGGGGCTCCCACCGACAAGATAAGTGAACAACAACATCACCCCCCCCTTCTCTCTCTCTCTCTCGAATTAATTAATTAACAATTAAAAATACAAACAACAATGACATTTAATTAAATAATTTTATAGTTAATTTCGTGCACAAATATGAACAATGAACTATTTAAGATAAAATTAAAATTATTATTAAAACTAATTTAAAAAAATAAATAAATTAAATAAAATAATTAAAATTAAAATAATAAAATCTAAAATTAAAAATAATTGATAAAAAAATAAAATAATTATAAAGATTAGTTGAACGGCTAAAAATCTAATTGAGAAACACACACACAAATACACAAAGAGTTAGGGAGAAAAGTGAATAAAGAATTAAAATAAATAAAATGAAAATAAATAATGTGAATAATGAAAAGTGAAATATGAAATATAAAAAATAATAAAAATGAATATTAAAAAAATCTAATTGTATAAAAGGACTCAAGAGGAGCGAGAAGGTACAAATGTTTAACACACATATTGTGATTCTCAATTCGGGATAATTATCCGTAAAGCTAATTTAAATAATTAATTTATAAAATAAATATTAATCAAATAACTAAATAAACTAAAAAATATAAAACTAATTAAAAAAACAATTAATCAATTAATAATTTTAAGAATAAAATAAACCAACTAATAACAATCAAGTGTATGAAATATAACAAAACTTTATTTAATTAATAACCAATATTTAAGAAAACTGGAATTTAATAAAACCAAAGACTAATTAAAAAAATCATTTACAAATTATTTAAACTGAACAGACAAATTAATAAATGATCATTTTCTGTGTTAAATCAAATATCGTGTTTTGTTTGCCCTAAACGAAATTCTCTTTCAGATTATCTTTCACAGGTGATATTGCCAAGGCGACCAATAGATTCTCCGTACCACTAATTAATTAATTACAATTTCCAATCTTTCTTATACTTAGGTTCGAGTTCCACCCTTAAATCGACTATCCAGCATCCCTTAAGCTCCGTTCACTCACTGTACCGTGGGGAAAACAAACTGGTGGGTGAACAGTGTACAACAACACAACATACCAACACTAAAAAACAGAAAGGCAGATAAAATATATTTATATATATATATATATATATATATATATATATATATAAGAAGAAAGAAGATTACGATATATGTTTTTGTCCAAAAAAAAAACAAATATATAAACAAATTTTCTCGTAATGTAAATAAATACAACTGAGAGGATAGCCCCAACATTAAGGAGAGACAAACTGAATTAAAGAGATATCTTTATCCATTCCATTTCCATTTGGAAACTAAATGCAATTACAACACATTTGAATGTTGTATCTAATTTCACATTTGCTATTGCTCTTTTTTTTTTATCTCTTCATACAACAAATCCAATTTAGTGTAATTTAAATTAATTTTTATTTTATTTTTTTCCTCTCTATTTAAAACTGGCAATGAATATAAATATTTAATCATCTTTATATATTTTAACTATGTATTTTCTATCTCTATATATAAATGACTGGTCGGTATGTGTCGATATATATTTAGAGACCGTCAGCACAGTACGTTTGAATTCATGATGTAAAATTTATAAACATGGGAAAATATTTATATTCAGGGGGCGGATTAAAGGGCCCCCCGGCGGTGGAGGCGATCGCCCCCCCCTTCCCGAAGAAGTTCAAAAATCTGGTGTGACTGGCGGACTGGTAATCGAAAGTTGTGTTGGTTTTTGTGTCGACTATATTTAGCGACAGTGAAATGAATTCGATGAAATTTATAAGTTGGGAAAATATTTATTTGTTATGGACATTCTCCTATCTTCCTTGAAATCAAGAGAAAGTGGTCTTCAGAAGATCAATCGCAAATGAGAATATACATTTTAAAGAGCATCTAAAAAATAATTGATTTTTGAATTTTAAAAAATCATTGGAGAAATTTTGAGAAAATCGAAAAAAACTGAAAAAGTACATCAGTAAAGTACTAGTACTCTTGGGGATTTTGATTAAAAGCTTATTTTTCCTGTCCCGGGGAGGTGTTTAACTTAAATATAAAATTTCAACCTCGTAGCTCAATTCCTCATGCAAAATTGAAAACCCACACACCACCCACCACCCACAGAAGACATGGGAAAACACTTTTGGATTCGGGGTCAAACGTGAAGATCCATCAAAATCTCGACTCGAATTTGATGACAAATTTATATAATATTTATATACATAGGTAAAGAAATTCAAAAAGTTATAAAAACTAATAATCTAAAGAAATTATGATTTCCGCTCTTTAATTTCAATTGAATTTGTTGCCAATCAATTTAAATAAATAGGAAAGGGGTCTAAATGGCCATAGATGCCGAGAAAGTCCTTAAATAAAAGAAAAATAAAAAAAATAAAAAACCGCCCCCCCCCCCGACAAAATTGCATTAATCCGCCACTGTTATATTTTGTTACCATAGTAACTATTTCTCCTATCTTTCCTATGTACCACAAGAGTAAAGTACCAAATGGCTTATATAAGAATGCCTGGACCCCAATCTATATATATATTCATAAATAACGGTTATCGTATAAAGTCTTATATGGCCTAAGTTGCCAAAAAGCCTATGTGTATGTGTGTGTGTGTGTGTGAATGTGAGTGTGAATGGGAAAAAAGTGTGTTTATAAAAAAAAAAAAGATTTCAATGACAAAATGAGAATATACATTTTAAAGAGCATCTAAAAATTAATTCATTAATGAATTTTAATCAAATATATTAGAAGAAATCTTGAGAAAATGAAAAAAACTGACAAAGAAATCAGCTAAGTACTTGTACTCTTTGATAATTTTTTTTTTTTTTTTTTTTTATTCTTTTTGTTTTGGCTTTCCTCGCCATAACAATATAAATACAAAATACATTATTACAAAAACATGAATACAAAAAACAAAATAGCAATAACATAATAATAAAAACATTATAAAAATAGCCAAAGTAGAAAATACATCATATGAAAAATATATATAGACAAAAACATAATAGGAAAAACATTAATAAAATAACATAATATAATCAGAGCACAATTTGGTTGTTTCTGACAAAGTCAAACAAGGCCGAAAGATAAATTTTGTTCAAAAGCAGGTGTAGGAGCAGGGGGATACATAACATGAATTTCGTTCTTGAAATATTATGTTCACAGAGACAGATCACTTTTCTGAACTCAGGAGGCCTCAAGACGTGTATTTCCATCAAAATCTTGAGATTGAAATCTTTGACATAAATTCTAAACTTATTATTTTACATGTAGAGATAAAAGAAAATAAATTATTAGGCCTTAATATATACCCTGCGAGTCAAAGAAAACGTAACACTTTGTTTCTTCTTAAAAGTCCTATTCTAATCTACCTTAATTATTCAACATTTAATAGGAAATATCTTATACATTTTTAAGTAAATTTAACACAAATCCATATCATTTTAATAAATAATTACAATTTAAATAAAATAAAGACAAAATTGTCGAATCGGGTGTCATCGGGTATCTGTTATTGATTAAAATACATATATGGGTTCCAGGCATTTCTATTTAAGCCATTTGGTATCCAAAAAATAAAATCATTGGAGTGCCTGGAATCTGAACCCGCAGCTTTTGGTATACAAGGTTAGCACGCTAACCCCTACACCAAGCCCCGAGGGCATTTATTTTATTAAAATTGTATTTGTGTTAAATTAGATATTTCTAATTAAATGTTTCTTAAATTAGAGTATCATTAAGGTAGATTAGAACATGTAGAAACAAAGATATGTTTTTTGGACAGGCAGTGTATATTAGAAAAGTGTATAAAAAAAAGTTTTTTATCAAAATTAGTTAAAATCAGAAAATTAAAAACTCTCAGACTCTCCTATCATTTTTTTTTTTTTTTTTTTATATTCGAAAATCTCCAAAGTTAAAAATCTGCAAGAGGCTTAAAGCAATGTCATCGAATATATTCAATTTTTCAATTGTATTAATTAAGTATATTCTATGCACGATTTCAGTTTTCGTTAAAGTACCAAAACGTCCATCTGTATTTTTGTTTTGACGATTGATTGTCCTGAGGAAGGACGCGAAACGTCGACAATCAAATAAAGAAAATCTGATAGAAATTGATTTGATTTTTCCTGGCAACCATCCGCTATCCTTATTAAAAATCTAGTGTGACTAATCGCAGAGCGCACAACTTGTTCCACCAGATTTTTTGAGTCGAGAGTTAATGATAGTGTAAAAAAATCAAATTTAGAAAAATATTTAGCTAAGAGAAAATAAAAAGAAAAGATTTTTTTATAAATAAAAATAAATCCATCAACAGGTTGGTTCAAAAGGTGTGCCTAATCCTATGCTTTTTGTTTTATTCTATAGAGAGCGCGCATTGAATGGCTGCTTTGTTTGCTGAAAGGCGTTAAAACAGATCCCTTTGAGGTAAGACTAATTTTATATAATAATTATATTCTTCAGGTATGATAAAATGATATTAAAACGCTCAGGCTAAGACAAGTGAGAGATTAATAGAGGAAGCCATTTGAATCATCATTAAATAGATGAATTTAATAATGAAAAACGATTAGATAAAATGAAAATCCCATTAGGGGCTTTAGAAGGAAGATCAAATTCTAATCTCTCTCATATCAGGGGAATTAAATTATAGTGATTATTCAATTGAAGTTTTTAACGTTAGTGGTTTCTATGCAGTGATGATTGCGAAAAGTTCTCAAGGGTTTAATAAAGGTTTTATAAAATTACACAAAAATCGGTTCAACCAAATTTCCTGTCGACGTTTCGAGCGCTCGTCGCGCTCTTTCTCGGGACAGTCTAAGTGTTAATTATTACAGATGGTAATTAACACTTAGACTGTCCCGAGGAAGAGCACGACGGGCACTCGAAACGTCGACAGGATAATTTTTTTTTTCTCTTGGCTGACTCCTATCCACACATCTATACCAAATTTTATATTTTCTAAAAAAATCGAACGATTTTATGAAATTTTTACTTTCTCTTACGTATATATCGCTCATTTGCTGCATAATTCAAAAATCGCCCTTATTGAGTTAGTGGTACAGTAAGGACAAGAAAAAAAAAGCTCTATTATCTGGCAGAGTGACATATCTGAGCTTTTCAAACTCTCAGCATAATATCTAATTTTTTTGAATCGCAATTTTTTTTTTAACTCCTTTATTTACTTCAATATTTCAGTTAAAAAGAAGCTTTCTGGAAGGTGTACCAGTGATATTCTCGATAATAAAGAATTAATGTGTATAGCTTCCATTTTTAATTCGAATTTCTACATAAATGTGTTAAAATTTTATTTTTATTTTATTTTTTTGATCTCCTGAAAAAATAGTAATTTTGAGTTATGACACTCTTGCAGCAAATGAGCGATATATTTAGAGAAAAAGTATTGGATTCATGTCAAAAATTACAAGTCGAGATTTTGATGGAACACATCGTTTTGAGGTACAGTGAAGGTCAATATTAAGTTCCACCCATGCGTTTTCTACTTGTGATTATTTCATTGTTTTAATAAAAGAAAATGAAAATTTTTATTAGAATTTTTTAGATTTGATCCATGAAAGTTTACATTAAAAAATATCTATATATAATAATTGCGGTGTGTCCGTCTGTCCGTCCGTCTGTCCGTCTGTCCGTCCGTCTGTCCGCTCTGTTTGACCAACTTCCCGTTGGAATTTTGAAACGAAATTTTGCAGTCTTATAAAGGACGTTATGGAGAGTCCCGGGGAAAATACTCAGGTCCCGAAATTCCTATAACTTTTTGAGTTATTAATTGCTAAAGTTACGATTTCTCCCATAGGAAATGTATAGAGAAATATTTAAGTATTCTTTGCAGTTGTGTATTCTTTGAATGTAAACAAATCCTCAAGCAGGCACTGGACTGGAATACTTAGTTGTTAGTAATAATAATTTTCTTTTCATAATTAAGAAAAGGCGAGGGTCCGCCGCAGGCGGCCCGAGCCAGCAATGGGGGGTCCAGGGGGCATAGCCCCCGCTCTAGACGCCAGCCCGTTTCCCATAATTAAGAAAGGCGAGGGTCCGCCGCAGGCGGGCCCGAGCCAGCTGGAGGGGGTTCAGGGGGCGTAGCCCCCCTGTCCAGACGCCAGCCCCCAGCCCGTTTCTCATAAGAAAAGGCGAGGGTCCGCCGCAGGCGGGCCCGAGCCAGCTGGTGGGGTCCAGGGGGCGAAGCCCCCGGTAGACGCGGAGCCCGCCGAAGGCGGGCGGGCGGCTAGTTTTAAAAATAAACCAATAATCACAAGTAGAAAACGCATGGGTGGGACTTAATATTGTCCCTCACTGTACACTGAGTGGTCTGAGTCTGAACAAAACCCAAAATTTAAAAATCTATCTGCTTGCCAATATTTGAGAGAAATAATAAATCTCAGCCAAAACATCGGAGATGCAGAGGCGCCTCGCATATTTTGCCCAGCGTCGAGGTGAAATCAAAAAATGCGCCTCGCTTTTCGATTTATATAAAAGCGAGGAAATATTTTCACTTAAATAAAACCCCTACAGAATTTTATTTGTTTCATATATCCTCGCTTTTATATAAATCAGAAAAGCGAGGCGCATTTTTTTGATTTCACCTCGACGCTGGGCAAAAATAATGCGAGGCGCCCTTTTTGCATCTCCGATGTTTTTGGCTGAGATTTCACTTCTTTTTGTGAAATATTGCATTTAAATATTATTTAATAATTTTTGTTTATTAAATATTAAGTTATCCCATGAATAGATATTTTAATATGAATTCCAAACAGTAAAAAATAAATACATCATTTGGTATTAATTCAAAACGATAAACATGGGATTTCACCAAATTTTATAAAATTTTAGGTTTTTTATTTTTGTTATGTTAGTAGGATGTAAATACATCGTTTGGTATCTATTCAAAACGAAAAACATAGGATTTCCCTAAATTTTATAAAATTTTAGGTTTTTTATTTTTGTTATGTTGGTAGAATGTAAATACATCGTTTGGTATCTATTCAAAACGATAAACATGGGATTTCCCTAAATTTTATAAAATTTTAGGTTTTTTATTTTTGTTATGTTGGTAGAATGTAAATACATCGTTTGGTATCCATTCAAAACGATAAACATAGGATTTCCCGAATTTCATAAAAATTTTAGGATTTTTTATTTTTGTTATGTTGGTAGAATGTAAATACATCGTTTAGTATCCATTCAAAACGATAAACATAGGATTTCACCAAATTTTATAAAATTTTAGGATTTTTATTTTTGTTATGTTGGTAGAATGTAAATACATCATTTGGTATTAATACAAAACGATAAACATAGGATTTCCCTGAATTTCATAAAAATTTTAGGATTTTTATTTTTGTTATGTTGGTAGAATGTAAATACATCGTTTGGTATCCATTCAAAACGATAAACATAGGATTTCCCTGAATTTCATAAAAATTTTAGGATTTTTATTTTTGTTATGTTGGTAGAATGTAAATACATCGTTTGGTATTAATTCAAAACGATAAACTTAGGATTTCACCAAATTTTATAAAATTTTAGGTTTTTTATTTTTGTTATGTTGGTAGAATGTAAATACATCGTTTGGTATCCATTCAAAACGATAAACATAGGATTTCCCTGAATTTTATAAAAATTTATGGATTTTTATTTTTGTTATGTTGGTAGAATGTAAATACATCGTTTAGTATCCATTCAAAACGATAAACATAGGATTTCACCAAATTTTATAAAATTTTAGGATTTTTATTTTTGTTATGTTGGTAGAATGTAAATACATCGTTTGGTATCCATTCAAAACGATAAACATAGGATTTCCCCTGAATTTCATAAAAATTTTAGGATTTTTATTTTTGTTATGTTGGTAGAATGTAAATACATCGTTTAGTATCCATTCAAAACGATAAACATAGGATTTCACCAAATTTTATAAAATTTTAGGTTTTTTATTTTTGTTATGTTGGTAGAATGTAAATACATCGTTTGGTATTAATTCAAAACGATAAACTTAGGATTTCACCAAATTTTATAAAATTTTAGGATTTTTATTTTTGTTATGTTGGTAGAATGTAAATACATCGTTTGGTATTCATTCGAAACGATAAACATAGGATTTCCCCAAATTTTATAAAATTTTAGGTTTTTTATTTTTGTTATGTTGGTAGCACTTCTTATCACGTTAATCTATTGTATTTCTATCTGAAGGGATCTATCCTAAAATTTTTTATTCCATTAGGGATGAAAATTACTAATATTAATAGATATGTTCATAGATGACGTCATCAGTGAGCAAAATAGTTAGAATTGTCTTTTGGCCATGTTAAAGATAGGACAAATTTGAAATTTTGAATACCTCTCAAAAAGTCACTTTTGATCCAAAATGAAATTTTATATCAAAGGTATCGGGTTTTTGATAGTATCTATTTGTATTTTAAATTTCATCCAAATCGGTCCAGCAGGGAAACCTGTAGCTTTGTCTAAAAATTTGAAAATTGAAGAAAAGAATGAAAAAAAAAAAAAAAAAAAAAAAAAAAAAAAAAAGGAAAAATAAGAGACTAACTTTTTGACCTTCCGAAATCGGCAAAATCTCAACTTTGAGCCTCTGCCATTCTGTTTGGCACTGGAATTTTTTTTTGAATTTGTGCTCAAAATAATCCTTATTTATTCTAGTTTAATATAAAAAAAATTTGGCTCCGATATCTTAAAACCTTTTTGAGATATTCGCCCAGAAAGAGAAAAGTTTCTCAAAAAAATTTTTTCACGTCCCTATCTTTTATTAAGGATTTAAAATCATTCTTGATAATATAGTCTAGGGACGACTCGTCCATCTAAATGCAATGGGCCATTGGCATCTATTGGAATATCAACTAAATGGTAGAATTAAGAGTTTCTTTGCTTTCTTTTGCTTTTTACTTGCTCGGCGACGAGTCGCTCCCGCGACTCTTGATAGTTCATCTAAAGCCCGCAAGAGAGCAGCACTATATGATAAAAAAATTTCATTAATAATATTATCTTTACTTTAAATAGACCAAGCTAACTCAGGGATTAAAACATGAAATTTTTTTTAAAACATTCTTTGAAAATAGCCCTCTTTTTTGATATTTTGAAAAAAAAGGTTTTCTAGTTTTTTTTTTATTGTACTAAAAATTTGACTCATTTTTTTTCCTTCAAATTTCAAACTTAATTTAATAAAAAACAAAAGGCCTTTTTTTCAAATTATCAAAAAAGAGGGTCCTAGGTATTGTTTCAAAGAATCTTTTTAAAAGAATTTCATGTTTCTAGCAAAATCCAAAATAATTAGTTTGGTCTATTTAAAGTAAAATAATAATATACACTTTTAAAACCTATCAGGTCTATTCTCTAAAAACAGGCGTTAAAATTTAAAATAAACAAATGGGAGCTAAAAAATAATGTAGAAACAATCAGAGTTAAAAAATGACAAAGTTTTAACAGCGACGTTAACATATTGCTTTTATTTCAAAGCTATCAAAATCATTACCTTACTTTTTAGGTTAAGGACGTTATTTTTATTTTAAACACGACGTTAAAATATTAAAGCCACCCCCTAGACATGGCATTAATTTTTTAACACTAATTACTAAATGTTAACACTTTGGCTTATTTTTGTTTACAGAATAGCTATTTGAGACAAGGAAGTGATTTTGAATAGCATTTTTTTATCGCTTACATTAATTTTCAACACCCATTTGTTTATTTTAAATTTTAACGCCTGTTTTTAGAGAATAGAATTTTATTAAAACGTTAAAATAGAGGAAAGTTTATTTGAAATAAAAGATAGAACTCACTTATATCTACGAAAATATTTGAAAAATATGAATTTGGAGACTCGGCCTTAACAGATAATTTAGATAGTGTTTATTTACATTTAGACTATCTCTCGACTTGTTGAAGTTCGCACTTGGCATTTCGTTGCAATGTCATTTGCAACCATGAATGAGATCCATTCATTTCAAGTTTCGTTTATTTCAATAGACATATCACAAACGGAAGATAAGGTGTCTGAAATGGGGACAATAGCGGGGGGGGTGGTTGGAGGCTAGAAGACAATGAATGTTCGATAAAGAGAGCTTCAAGAAAGTGGAATGGAATTATTCAAGAGAGGACTCAAGTTAAACTAAACACCCAATTTGAGGACAATCAAACTTTGATACCCGTTGGCAAGTCAAAGGCGTACAATTTATTGATTAACATCAAAGCCCTTATAATCCCTCAATTAGAAATGGGGAGAGATTTATTACTTTTCAAATTTCTTTTTTTTTTTCGGTTGGATGCTACTCAAAAAGATGCAATAACTTTTTTTTTTCTCTCTCCGATTTATTGTAGCCGCTTGCCAAGGGGGTGAAATATTCAGAAAAGATAAATAAACTTTGAACAAGGGTAAATTATGGGGAATAAAAAAGTTTAAAAGAAATGAGTGACAAGGATAAGAACATTTTGCTGGCTCTATTCAATTGATCTAGACCTTTAGCCCTCGGGCTTGGTGTAGTTGGTAGCGAACCTGCCTTGTATACCAAGGGTCGAGAGTTCGGATCCCAGGCAGTCCGATGATTTTATTTAAGCCATTTGGATACCAAATGGCTTAAATAAAAATGCCTGGACCCCAATATATATATTTTCATAATAACGGTTATCGTTAAAAGTCTTAAATGGCCTAAGTTGCCGAAAAGACTGTGTGTATATGTGTGTGAATGGGAAAAAAGTGTGAGTGTTTAAAAAAAAAAATCTAGATCTTTAAGAACTTTTAAATTTCCACAAATTTTCACAGGTGGGGCGCAAACAATTTTCGTCTCTTAGAATTTTTTGATTTAAGTAGAAAAAACTTTGAAAAGCTTATACTGTATATGATTTTTTACCATATTTTAAAAATTTTTCCAACCCTATTTACTTTTGAAATTATAAATTTCGATTTTTTGATTAAATTAAAAAAAAATAAATAAATAAATAAAAAAGAGAAAAATTCTAAAAATAATTGTCTGTTAAAATTAAAAAAAAAGATAGTATTTTAAGACCCTTTTTGGCTATAAAGGCCATTTATGGGATTAACTTTATTATATAAATGCTTAAATACATAATATCGATGGCTAGTGGGAGACGTTCCACACGCCGATTGCTCGGGGCTATCAATCTCGAGCTTTAGCCATACTTAACGGCAATGATTGTTGTGGCTTTTGCTCTTATCCGTTGCCCGACTCCCCGGCACTTAATCTGAATATTACAGTCTTGGAGTAATCAAAATTAGGATGTCGACCTACTATACAGTACAAGAAATCGATGTTTGCGGGATTTTTTCATTAAAAATTTATACAAATCTTGAAGTAAACTGTTGGAATATTGGATCGAACCACAATATCCCTCAGGCAACTCTAAGAAAATCGTTGCGATTAAGCAATGTCAAGCTTGGCAAAACCTAGGGTGGGTGTCCCCGAAGAATCAGCGAGTGAATCCACCCTCGTTAAAAATCGGCATTTAACAATAAAATAACAGTTATATAATAAGACCAATACAATACACACTAAAAGACCATTTTACTATGAGCTTTTGAAGCTGTAAAAATTCAACTTGCAAACTTTAGAAATTTTGTTCGAAAAGGATGTTTGTCTTCAGGGAATATTTCACCGGAGATAGCATTAATCATCGCGTTCTAAATGAAGATAAATAAAGGGGGTAGGTAGGCTACGTGATAAATTAGCTGCTGCTAAAATAGTAAAATGGCCGGAGGAAGGAAAAATTAAAAGGGAAGAAAATAATAATTGCCCCTTGGGGTATTTTGTATAGGCCTATTAATAAATTATTTAGTAAAATAACGTTATTTGACTTGCTTATACTTATACGCCAAAGTATTTTATTAATCTTAATATAGGGAGAGAAACTAACAAATTAGATGTCGAAATTTTGATGGAAATACACGTTTTGAGGCCGCATTGATAAAAATTTTGTTGATTTGTATAGAAAGCAAATTATATAAACAAAAACTAATTTAGTAGAAAAATAAAAGGCCGAGCAGCTAGGTATATTTCTTTAATAGAGAACTCACAGCGACGTTTCGGTCGACTATGCGACAATCTTCATGGCTAGAGTTCAGTCAATAGAAAAACCTCTTAAGTTCTTTGACAGACATTTCATAAAATTCATCATTCATTCATTGACTTTGGCGCTGAATGCTTTGTAGATAATAATTGAATTTATGAAATGCCTGTCAAAGAACTTAAAAGGTTTTTCTATTGACTGAACTCTAGCCATGAAGATGGTCGCATAGTCGACCGAAACGTCGCTGTGAGTTCTCTAATAAAGAAATAAACCTGTCAGCTTAGCCTTTTATTTTTCTACTAAATATTGATTCGGCTATTCACCTCGCTAACATACTAAATTTAGTGTCTGCAAAAACCATTTACAAATGTATTGTAATTTTCGAAAGCTGTTTGAAAATTAGAGTGTAATTGTGTGGTAATTTTAGAATTCCCAAACTGCTTTCGAAAAAATACAATATTTACGAAAATTACTATACAATGTATGTAAAATTACAATACATAATCTATTTTTCGAAGAAAATTGTAATTTTAAAATGGTTTTTTGTTGTAAATATTTGAACGCAAATTTATAAATTTAGTAGATAAATGCATAGTAGTTATTCATTTACAAGGGAAATTTGTAAATTTAGTATTCCAAAACACACTAAAATTAAGTTTTTTTTTTTTTTTTTAGAAATGGTTGTCATGGTAACATAAATGCTTTTCAATGTTGATAAATTTTACATCTTGAATTTAAGGAATTTTACCCAAAAATAGTAGAACGACCCTAGCCTAAAAACCAGAGCAATAAATTTAAGAGGGTGGCTTTAAGCTGGAGATCCGAGTCTCGTTAGTCATGTGTAAGATCCTGGCCTCTTTGGATAACACAAAAATAGTATAAAAGACGCAGAAAAATGGTCCATGAAGATAGGAGTGTGTTTATTGGCCAATCAAAGAGTTAGGCAGAAGAGAGAGGGAGGGGGGAAGAGGAAATTCACTCTTATCTCACCCCAAATGGCTAAAAAAGTACAAAAGAAAATCAATAGCTTTGGCATTATTTATTTATATACAAAAAAAAAAAAAAAGGAAATGTGTGTGAATATTGTTTATTTTATCATAAAGTTTATAGAGTATTAAAATATATATTTTGTGTTTGTGATAAGAAAAGGTAACATAATGGATTTCGGAATTTCCATTATTACAACGTATAAGTAATGAAAAATTAACTTTGTTTAGCTAACATAAGCAAAAGTTTTCAACAAAGTGAAATGATAATAAATAAAATGCTATCTATAAAGAAGTTTTGATTTATAAATTCATAACAACGCAATAAATTTAATCTGGGGGGACTTAACGCACAGTACACAACTTTCTCTTACATTTGGTAATTGAAAGTTGTGTTCTGTGCTTGTCACATCAGATTTTTTGTGTCGACATATATTTAGTTCCGCTGATATTAAAATTATAAGATGTAAACATGGGAAAATATTTATATTCTGTTACTATGGCAACTATTTCTCCTATCTTCCCCAGGAAGTACAAGAGTAAAGTGTGCTTTAAAATATTTCAAAGGCAAAATGAAAATATACATTTTAAATCAGGATAGGTGAAAAGGTGAAGAAAATATGCAGCTAGTTGTATTTCATTATTTTATTCCCACCATTTTGACGTTTCGATCGTCCTCAGAACTAATGTGTAATGTCTTCTTAATTATGAAAAGAATTTTTTTTTTTTTTTTTTTATATAAAAACATTCACACTTTTTTCTCATTCACACTCACACTCACACACACATTCACACTGTCTTTTCGGCAACTCAGGCCATATAAGACATTTTACGATAACCGTTATTGATATTGATGGGGTCCAGGCATTCTTATTTAAGCCATTTGGTATCCAATTGGCTTAAATAAAATCATCGGACTGCCTGGGGTCCCAACCCGCGACGTTTGGTATATGAGGTTAGCACGCTAACCTCTACACCAAGGCGAAAAGAAAATTATTATTATTATTCGATTCCAATCCAGTGCCTGCTTGAGGATTTGTTTACATTCATGGAATACACAAATGAAAAGAATACATAAATATTTCTCTCACATTTCCTATGGGAGAAATCGTAACTTTAAAAATTAATAACTCAAAAAGTTATGGGAATTTCGGGATGAAAATAATTTTCCTGTAATCCCGAGAAGGTCCTCTTTATGCATAAAAAATTTCATTACAAAATTCCAAAGGGAAGTTGCCTAAATAGAGCGTGACAGACAGACGGACAGACAGACGGACATTAGTGAATTTATATATATAGATATTATATACAGAACTCAAAGAGTATATGATTGAAATTTACTACACATACATAACACCCACCTGGTAATTATGCAATTTGCTCATAAATTCTTGTATTTGATTGTTAAGAGCCTTGTAAAATATATTCTAAGATATTATTGTACTCTAAAACGAAAAAATTTATAATAATTGATAATGTTTTTTTCCCGATACTAATTTTTATTTCGTCTCTTGTTATGTACACATTAGTTCTGAGGATGATCTCAACCGGGATCGAAACGTCAACGTGGTGGGAATAAAATAATGAAATACAACTAGCTGCAGATTTTCTTCTTCTTTTCACCTATCCTGATTGAACTAATAGCTATAAGCCCTACGTATATACATTTTAAAAAGCATCTAAAAAATAATTGATTTATGAATTTTAATCAAAATCGTTGGAGCGAATTTTGAGAAAAAAAAACTGAAAAAGTGCATCAGTAAAGTACTAGTACCTTTTGGCTGATTTTGTTCAAAGGCTTATTTTCACGCTCCAGGGGAGTACCTAACCTCTTTTGGGTTTTGAGATATTTTGTTCACAGGCACAAAGACAGACCAAATTTTTTAGTAAAATAAATGAAAAAAGTTCATTTTAATTTTTTAAACAGCTATAACAAATTGCACCTTAATATATACGAATCTTTGAACAAGTAATTTTCTTTTTCTTTTAAATAATAAAACCTACGTAAATTATAATAAATATTATTTATGAATATAGAATTTTTTTTTTTCTTAGAATAATACAGTAGAAGATTTTGGCATTAGGTCAAAAATGAATGTTAAGACTCCAAGCGAGAAATGAAACGATGGCCGTTAGCCAAAAACATTAATAATAATTATTCTACTTTTGGAAGGAAGGAGAAGGGAGTATAAAAACCGGAATGAATTTTTAGGCCATAATAAAAATTCATTTCATTTATAAATGGGTCTATTTGATTTGTTTATTTTCAAATTTGAAATTTTGAACGACCGCTGGGTAAGTAAGCACTAGTGCTTTACTGATGTATTTTACTTTCTCTTACCTACTATATATGTTATATATATATAGAGAAAGTATTGGATTCATGTCGAAAATTTGATGTCGAGATTTTGATGGATATACACGTTTTGAGGTCCCCTGAATGCAAAGAAGTGGTTTTTGCAACATGGTCTGTCTGTCTGTGAACAAAATATCTCAAGAATAAAAAGAGCTAGGAGGTTGAAATTTTATATTTAATTTAGGCACTCCCATGGGACATGACACGATGCTTTTGAACAAAATCGGCCATAGAGTACTAGTACTTTACTGATGCACTTTTTCAGTTATTTTCGATTTTCACAAAATTAGCTACACCGATTTTGTTTAAAATTGAAAAATCAATTATTTTTTAGATTCTCTTTAAAATGTATATTCTCATTTTGCCATTGAAATCTTCTGAAGACCACTTTACTCTTGTATTTAGGAGAAATGGTTGCTATGGTAACAAAATATAAATATTCTCCTATGTATATAAATTTTACATCTTGAATTCAAATGTACTGTACTGTCGGAAAATAAATATATGTCGACACAATAAATCTGGTGTGACAAGCACTGAACACTACATTCTATTGCCGAAGGTAAGAGTGTTGTGCTTGTCACTCCAGATTTTTATTATTACTTTGTTCCAGGGCTATAAAATACCGATACTGAAATTAAGAAAATTAAAAATGATTTTATAGTTAAAATATTTATTAAAAAAAAAATGATTTTATTTTAGGCCGACACCCCAGTCCCTCTTCGGATGTTGAATGTAAAATGTTTTATATTATTTTTATAAATTTACATACTTATTCCATGATGTATTAATTGTTTGTGTGTCTTCGTGCACGGAAGCACCTCAGATAAAAAAAAAACGGGGATACCGATAGGAATTTCAAAAAAAAATAAACCTATAAAAAATACCATGAGAGACAAATAACGAATAGTATTTTACTAGCTGCTATAGGGTTGCTTCGGGGACCCTCGCCTTTTCTTATTTATGAGAACCCGTGGCGCCCGCCTTTGCATCTAAAACAGGGGGGCTTCGCCCCTTGGACCCTCCGCCAACTGGCCTGGGCTCGCCTGCGGCGGACCCTCGCCTTTTTTTTCTTAATTATGAAAAGAAAATTATTATTAATCCCTTCCCAATTCAGTGCCTGCTTGAGGATTTGTTTACATTCATGGAATACACAAACGAAAAGAATACATAAATATTTCTCTATACATTTCCTATGGGAGAAATCGTAACTTTAAAAATTAATAACTCAAAAAGTTATAGAAATTTCGGGATGAAAATAATTTTCCTGTAATCCCGAGAAGGTCCTCTTTATGCATATAAAATTTCATTTCAAAATTCCAACGGGAATTTGCCTAAATAGAGCGTGATAGACAGACAGACGGGCATTAGCGAATTATATATATAATAGATTTTTTTTTTAAATAATAAGCAAAAAAAAGCCCTGAGCCTTTCAATCACTGAATTTCGATACCAAAATCCGGACGACATCCTCTATAAGCGCCTAATCAATTTTTTTTTTCTATCTCTGCATTAAAGGGAGATTAATAGAATAAAGAGTAGGATTTAATCATACAAATCAACATGCAAATTGTGAGATTAGCGCATCTGTCTGTGCTCCCTTGTGTCCTGTCATTAACTATGCATGCTGACTAAATTTGGACCTAGAGGGTATAAACAACGCCCTGGTCAATTTAGAATAGAATGTTCTTTAATGGAATTCGTATGCATAAAGAGAATAGACGACCTTTAAAGTGATTTATACAATATAAAGAAGAGATTATCTACGAGTAGAAAAGGGGTTTTTTTGTTTTGTTTTTAAATTAAAAAAAAATTCTTTTGTTCTTAAAATTTTTGATTTACAATAAAAACAACAGCTTATGTCGAAAATTAACTTAAAAATGTCAAACTCGGAAGGTTATTTATTCGAAGATAACAAGAAATACTCACATGCTTCAAACATAGACACTAAAAATATTGATATTTAAAATTAAATGAATTAATATATGGACCCTGTTATGCAATGGTGTGTCAAAGACCAAACATCGAGTTTTGAGAAAATCAACATTAAAGTTTTTTGTTTACATTGGATTATTTTTCTTGTCAATTGTGCAAGTAACATTAAATATAAATTTTTTTAGGACATATTTCATATAAAATACTATTAATTAAAGCATTTGAAACAATATTCCGTGCTTAACTTATTTTTGAATTTTTTGGTCTTTGACACACCATTGCATAACAGGGTCCATATATTAATTGAAGTCGAAATAAAACAAGACTTATTTTCGGCCCGAATTATTTAATTTTCCTCTGTCGACGTTTCGGGGACTAAACGTCAACCATCTTCAGGACAAAGGTGTTAAAAAACTCTTAGCTCTGCCTCCTTCAGTTGTTAGGTAAGTTAGAATGTTAGTATATTTTATACTAACATTATATACTGCGTGTACATATCCTGAGCCACCATCAGAGTTAATTTCATTAACTGACCGGATATGTACACGCAGAGAAATTTGTATAGTATAAAATATACTAACATTCTAACTTACCTAACAACAGAAGGAGGCAGAGCTATGAATTTTTTAACACCTTTGTCCTGAAGATGGTTGACGTTTAGTCCCCGAAACGTCGACAGAGGAAAATTAAATAATTCGGGCCGAAAAAAGTCTTGTTTTATTTCGTCTTCAATCGGCAAGGCCACCAAAAAGAGTATTTTATTTTTCTAAATAACAAAAAATTCGCCCAGGCCTCACCACGGCATCGGCCCTCAAATATGAAAATACTATTTGCACGGGGGAGTGGAGATAGGCGGAATAGATGAACCTCGAGATACTTAAAATTTATTTTGTCACTGTTTTTTAGTAGAATAAACAAAATTAAAAGGTATAACTAAAAAAAAAAAATAAATAAAAAAATAAGGGACACCTTAATATGGGCCCCCTCATCGAGTGACGCCCCAAGCTCCCAACTGTCTCGCTACGCCCCTGCTTGTACTTGATTAAAATTCAATCGAGCATCAATTAAAATGCTTTCTCCTACAGAAGCTTGTACAAAAAGATTGCACGTGCATGCTTGTCAAGTTTGCAGTTACATAGTAGCCGGCTTTAGACGTACGTATATATTCAAGGTCTAAGTAACTTCCTGATTCAATCAATTTAACGATCCCTTGGATTGTTTCAAGAATATTAGGTTGTATTCAAACGTTTTATTAATTATAAAATTAACTCTTAGCTTCTATCACTCCCGATGATGACAAGTAAACCTATCAATAGTTAATTTTATAATTAATAAAACGTTTAATACACAGAGATAATTCCAAAAATGTTTTTTTTTTTACTCAAGGTAGTCTGAAAACTACAAAACTTCCTTTATCTCGTATACGAGAAAGTAAAAACAAGAAGACGAGAATTTTTTTAAAGTCAAAGATGCCGGTAGAATCATTTCTTCATAAAATAGCAAATAGTCAGGAAATAAGACATGGGAGTTGTTTGGGTTGCCTATCGTCCAAGTGCAAGTAAAAACGAACTGTCCCTTTAAATAAAAATCGGCATTTTAACAAAATATCAATCAATCAAGCAAGCCCTTTAAGAAATTTACCTTAGGGAATTCCAATTCACTGTGATTAATGTCTAAAATATAAATCCTTAACCTTAAAGGGTTGATGTAAGTTTCACTCCCTTTTCATTCAAGCATGAATAAATTTAATTCTTAAGGGAGGAGCTACACTTAAACGATTTATCTCGATCTCTATTTAGCCTTGTGAGTGTATAAGGGCTCTGCTCTCTAATCAGCCGATGTTCACAATGACATCACGAGTATACGTAAACAGTGCAAGATAATTTGAAATGATGAGGGAGAGAGAAAAAAAAATATTTTTCTCTGATTTTGACACTAGGATGTCCCTCAAGCAACGAGCTCGTTATAAAATACGACACAAATATTTTTTCCTGAGATTAAATTTTAAATTGGGGGTGACACCTGTTTGGAGAGTGATAGCCAAAATAATTATGATTTTTTTTTTTAAATCATTTATTTTTTGTTACAGAAAAAATAATAACAAATCTACAGAGCGCGTCAATGAAAACGTAACATTTTGTTTCTTCTTGAAAGGACCTTTTCTAATCTATCTTAATGATACTGTAATTTATTAAACATTTAATATGAAATATCTCATAAATTTAACACAAATACAAATCATTTTAATAAATAATTACAATTTAAACAAAGACAAAAATGTCGAAATTTTATTTATTAACGCTAAATTTCTAAAATTTTAAAATAATCTTTCCATTTCAGTTTTTCTCTGTCTATTTTATAGCAAATTCTTATAAAAACAAAATTTTTAATAAATATCCAACAATACATATCGAGATTATGTTGATTTGTCCTTCAAATTGAATATCGACATTTTTGTTTTATTTAAATTGTATTAAATTGATTAAAAGTATTTGTATTTGTGTTAAATTTACTTAAGGTGCGCGTCTCGGGGTGCTAATTTTAGGACGTTCCAGCGGCCACAATTTTGAAGCTATCGACCTCAAATTTTTTTTTTAAATTAAAGCTATTTAAAATATTTACAAATAATAGAAGCCCTTTTTTTGATTTTCGAAAAAAAAAAATATTTTTTTTTAGATTAATCACATTAAATAACAGATATTTTAAAAAAAGGAGCTCTATAAGTTGTAGATAATTAAATTAGTAATCATTGTGTTAAAAAATAATTAATTTTTTGCCTTTAATTAATTAGCTGGAAGCTCTAGAATGAAATGGAACAAGTTCCGTGTATTCCAATGGGGGAACACTAACGCCATCTCTTGCCGCCTCGAGTCAATCGTGTTTTAACGGTTTTTCGAGACGCGCACCTTAATAAGAGTATCATTAAGGTAGATTAGAACAGGCCTTCTTAAGAAGAAACAAAGTATCACAACGGGTATAGTAAAAGTCTTAAATGGCCTGAGTTGCCGAAAAGACTGTGTGAATGTGTGTGTGAGTGTGAATGAGAAAAAAGTGTGATTTTTTTTTTTTTTTTTACTTACAAAGCATTGGCAGTCGTAAGAAGCGGAGAAAGCAAGTCAAGACAAGCAGAAAGTGTAGAAGTAGCTACCTGCAACAAAAATAATTACTAATATTAGAAAAATAAATAATAGATTATGTGATTAAACAGAAGAGATATTTTGAATACAGTATAAATTACTAATGGATAATAATAATATAATATGACAAGTATACTGCTAATGAGAGTAGGAGACTAGTCATAATTCGATTGATAAAATTTGTATTTTTATTTATCTATTATTTTTACTTTCTCTTACCTCTATATATGTTAATATATAGAGAGAGAAAGTATTGGATTCATGTCAAAAATTCGATGTCGAGATTTTGATGGATATACACGTTTTGAGGTCCCCTGAATCCAAAAAATGGTTTTCGCGACATGGAGTCTGTCTGTGTGTCTGTCTGACTGTCTGGGTTCAATTTAAAGCATGAAGGAATTAAGCTATGAGGTTGAAATTTTATATTTAAGTTAGGCACCCCCATGGGACGTGACACGAAGCTTTGGAACAAAATGGACCAAAGAATACTAGTACTTTACTGATGCACTTTTCAATTTTTTTTTCGATTTCCTCAAAATTCGCTCCGACGATTTTTTTCTTAAATTCATAAATCAATTATTTTTTAGATGCTCTTTAAAATGTATATTCTCATTTTGTGATTGAAATCTTCGGAAGACCACTTTACTCTACTACTCCATAGAAAAGATAGGTGCAATGGTAACAAAATATAAATATTTTCCCATACCTATAAATTTTACATCTTGAAATTCGTATGTACCCTACTGTCGGACACTAAATATATCTCGACCAAAATCTGGTGTGAAGGGTACAGAGCACAACGTTCTCTTGCTGAAGAGAAAGTCCAGTCACACCAGATTTTTCAATATACGTACAGTACATAATGTAATAAAAGTAATTTTTTAATTTTTCAAATAAATTTTACATATCGCCCTGTTTTGTTTTATTTAACTTTTAAATAGTTTTAAAAGTTAGAGCTATTTTCAATTCCCGATTGTATAATAAGAAAAAAAAAAAAAAAAAAAAAACACCCCACTCTCTCAACTTGCTACTTGAGTTATATTTTTATACTCTTTTTATTTTTTATGTGAAACAATTTGATAGATGAGAATGAAAATGAAGTATTTTCATGGTAAAAAAATAAAAATAATAATAATAATAACGAGGAGTACATTGAAATAGAAATAGAAATGTGAAGAGATAACTTTTCGTGATGATTTATGTTCATCATTTTTTTTTTTTTTTAGGGGTGACTTTGCGAAAAATGAATTACTTGCCATCATGCAAGATTGAAATTGAAATTATTCTATTAAAAAAAAAAAAAAAAAAAAAACTCGGAAAATTGAAAATGATGAATCCTTGCCATGGATATATTTATTTTTCTAATATAAAGACCGTCACTTTTTATTTATTTATCATGATTGAAGTTCGACTAAATGGATTGTTGAAAGAAAAAATACGATGTGACTGATCGCACAGTACACAATTTTCTTTTATTTTCAGCAATGGAAAGTTGTGTTCTTACAATACACCAGATTTTTTGTGCCGACATATATTTAGTTCCTATATTAAAATTCAAGATGTAGATTTCAGTGGCCGTTTTTGGGTTTTTTTGTTTTTGTTTGACGTTAACGTTACACTTTTTACTACCGTCTGCCAAAAGCTGATATGTCCATTCTAATGGGAAACAAATATTCTGCGTTTGAAAAAAAAGCTGATATGTCCAAGAAACCACATCATGTGCTGCCCAAAGCAAATATGTATAAAACAAGATAAATATATACTATATCTTACGTACGCCAAAGGTAGATATGTCCACAAAATTCTTTAAAGGTTTTCAACACTCTTTCAAATTTTGCTAAATCAAAAATTTCGCTGATATGTTAATTATAATAATTTAAAAGTTAAGAGTATACAGTCACTAGATCATAGAAGAAGAGTATCTGCACTATCTCTCTTCTACAGGTATTACCATGGTCAATGCTCTGCCGAATTAAAATCAATTATCCCACCCAATGCAACATATTCACGGAACACAAGAGAGGCATCTTCCCAGCATCCCTATGCTGTTCAGATCACGACTAACAGAACAAAACAATTTCATTCTTCCTTTGTCCCCATGACCTCCCGTGATTGGAACAAGCTCCCTGCGTCTATCTTCCCCAAAACCTACAATCTTCAGACTTTCAAGTCTAACCTCAACAGGCATCTTCTCAGTTCCCGCAGTTGAGTTTCCCCTTTATGCTTCTCCTTTTGATTTTATTTTCTTCCTGGCTGCATGTGACTATTGGTCATTATAGGTCTTCGGACCTTATGCACCCATTCCAAAAAAAAAAAAAAAAAAAAATAAACGATGTTATTTTCAAAAAGTAACACCATATTTTTTGAAATAGTGAAGAACTGGACAACTTCAGACTTTGTTTTTGCTTAATTTACAATACAAAAGTACCGATGGTTAGTGGGGGGGGGGGGGCATTCCACACGCTGATTGCTCGGGGTATATGCTTTTGGCAAATGGCTACTTTTTTTTTTTTAAACACTCTCACTTTTTCCCCATTCACACACACTCTCTTTCACACAAGCATTCACACAGTCTTTTCGGCAACTTAGGCCACTCAAGACTTTAAACGATAATCGTTATTATGAAAATATAAATATTGGGGTCCAGGCATTTCTATTTAAGCCATTTAGTATCCAAATAGCTTAAATAAGATCATCGGACTGCCTGGGATCCGAACCCCCGACCCTTGGTATACAAGTCAGGCGCGCTTCTAGCTACGCCAAGCCCGAGGGCAGGCCCAGTCATTCTTATTTAAGCCAGCAAATGGCTACTGAATTTATAAATATGGAAAATATTTATATTTGGTTACCATGGCAACCATTTCTTCTATCTTTCCTATTTTTTTTTTTTTTAAACATTCACACTTTTTTCTCATTCACACTCACACTCACACACACATTCACACAGTCATTTCGGCAACTTAGGCCATTTAAGACTTTGACGTTAACCGTTGTATTGAAAATATATATTGGGGGTTCAGGCATTTCTATTTAAGCCATCTGGTATCCAAATGGCTTAAATAAAATCATCGGACTGCCTGGGTCCGAACCCGCGACGTTTGGTATAGGAGGTAGGCACGCTACCTACTACGCCACATCCGGGGGCCTATCTTTCCTATGAAGTACAAGAGTAAAGTGGTTTTCAAAACGATTTCAATGACAAAATGAGAATATACATTTTAAAGAGTATCTAAAAAATAATTGAATTTTGAATTTTAATCAAAATCGTTGAAACAAATTTTGAGAAAATCGAAATAAAAATAAAAAAGTACATCAGTAAAGTACTAGTACTCTTTGGCCGATTTTGATCAAAAGCTTCGTGTCACGTCTCAGAAGGGGTACCTTACTTAAATATAAAATTTCAATCTCATAGCTGTTTTGGTTCTTGAGATATTTCGTTCACAGACAGACCAAGTTGCGAAAACGACTTTTTTTGGACTTCAAAACGTGTATATCCGTCAAAATTTCGACATCGAATTTTGACATGAATCCAATAATTTCTCTTTATATACAGAATATACATATATAGCGAAATTTGTTAAACCATTTCGTCTCTGGGGTGTTATTAGAAGAAGGTCAAAATCAATTTTGTAAAAAAAAGACAAGTCCCCCCCTTTTAGTGTTAATAAAAAGTAAAAGAGTTTGCGTATATTTTTTTTAAAAATTAATTATGTTTTTCTAAATTATATTTTCTTATTCAATAAATAAAACAAACATGAAATCAAATTGATTTGACAGGCAATTTAATAAAAATTTCCTATTAAATAGCGAAAATGTTTGTTTGTATGCGCGAAAGGGCCCTTAATTGTCAGCCTTGAGCCACGTGCGGGAAAATAGGCTTGATTTTGCATAAGAATCATCTCAAATATTCAAAACAGCCTCTCTACTCTGGTATTCATTAATTTCACTCCCCCCCTCTCTAGAAGTGTGCAAAAATAACGCCTATAAATTTGATATTAAAGCTTGCGGTTTATTTAATATTGATGAAAAAAATTTTATATTTTCAACAAAATTTAATTTGTAAATAAATTTTTTAGAACAAAAGGAAATTGAATTTTTTTAAGAAAAATCTGGTGTGACTGGCGCACAGCACACAACTTTCTCTTACCTTCGGTAATCGAAAGTTGTGTACTGTGCTAGTCTCACCAGATTTTTTGTGTCGACATGTATTTAGTTTCCGACAGTACGGTACATTCGATTTTCAAGATGTAAAATTTATAAGTATGGCAAAATATTTATATTTTGTTACCATAGCAACCATTTCTCCTATCTTTTCTATGGAGTACAAGAGTAAAGTGGTCTTCAGAAGATTTCAATCACAAAATGAGAATATACATTTTATAGAGAATCTAAAAAATAATTGATTTTTGAATTTAAAAAAAAATCGTTGGAGCAAATTTTGAGAAAATCGAAAAAAACTGAAAAAGTGCATCAGTAAAGTACTAGTACTCTTTGGTCGATTTTGTTCAAAAGCTTCGTGTCACGTCCCATGGGGGTGCCTAACTTAAATATAAAATTTCAACTTCCTAGCTCTTTTTGTTCTTGAGATATTTTGTTCACAGACACACACACACACAGACACACACACACACACACACACACAGACAGACCATGTCGCGAAAACCACTTTTTTGGATTCAGGGGACCTCAAAACGTGAAGATCCATCAAAATCTCGACATCGAATTTTTGACATGAAACCAATACTTTCTCTCTCTATATATTAACATATATATAGAGGTACGAGAAAGTAAAAAGAATTAAATTAAATTATTTTTGGAATTATATATAAATACACCAGAGACGTAACAAGAGGGAGGCGGCCCGCCCAAGGCCTCCAAATATAAAAATATTTTATTTTATTTTTCGAAATAATAAAAAATCAGTCCAGGGATCACATCGGCATTCGAAGTTTGCGGATCTATTTTTTCTCATTGCTGTACAACATTGTATTAAATAATACATAGATATGTACAAAATATATATCTTCTAATGACGCCCCAGGTGTCGGTACGCCACTGAAATAACTTGTCATAAATTGACATTTCAATAAGAGACGGAGTATTTGAAGTCGGCAATCTACCGGACGGTCGTGAGGCCGGTTGCTCTGTATTTGACCGAGACATGGGCCTCCACGAAGGGAAGCGAATCGGCACTGCATGTGATGGAGATGCGTATGGCCAGGTTGTCACTTGGTGTCACTAGACTTGACCGCATCCCCAATGATACCATCAGGAGCAGGTTTGGCATAGCGCCAATCACTGACAAAATGCGCGAATGGCGTCTCCGCTGGTTTGGTCAAGCGGTGGCGTGGCGAGGACAGAGTATGGTATGGGGCTCAGAGGAGCAACTAGGATGACTTGGCTTCATCGGGACAGGAGAGACATGACCAAGCTTGGCCTGTCGGAGACAACAGCATTGGATAGGGGAGAGTAAGGTCCGCCGACCCGCACCGCGGGATTAATAATGGCGAAGACAGAAGAAGATTAAGAGATGGAGTAAGCTAAGTAATCCGGCTCGTTACACGGCCTGACGGAAATAGAGCCAGGAAAAGACTAGATAAGAAGAACTATCAGCTCAAGTAACCTGATGGCAATGCAAAATGAAGTGAAATTTTATACGTCCAAAGAGAACGAAATCTAAATTTTCAACAAAATCGCAAAAAAAAAAAAAAAAAAAATATTATTTAAAGAATTTCTAAAAAAAAATCTGGTTTGACTGGTCGCACAGCACACAACTTTCTCTTACCTTCAGGTAATTAAAAGTTGTGTCTGTGTTTGTCACACACCAGATTTTTTTGGGTCGACAGACAGACAGACCATGGTGCGACAGTAGCGTAGCCAGGATTTCTGCTTGGGTGGGGCCCAAAAGTTTTATGAACCCCCCCCCCCCCTTCTCCAAGAAACTTAAAGTGGAAAAATTTTTTTTAGATAATATAATAATTATAAATAAAAAAACAAATTAAAAAAAAATTTTTTTTCTTGAAATAAAAAATAATTTTAATACAAAATTCGTAAATATTAGAGATTTTTTCAATTATTTACAAGTTTTTTGTTAGATTTTAGAATTTATGAGAGTTAATAAAATAATTATTTAAAAAAAAAAATCATTAGGGAAAACAATAGGTATTTTTTTGTTTTGGAGAAGGCTTTGGGGGGGCCCGGCCCCCCTGGGCCCCCCTGAATACGCCACTGTGGTGCGAAAACCATTTTTTGCATTCAGGCATGGGTGTAACTAGAGAATTTAGCTGCCCCCCCCCCAGGGGGCATGGGACCAACTATCCTCCGGTGGGCCTGGAAAGCCCCATACTTCCTCAATTTTTCTTGGAGCAAAGAGCTTGCTGGGGGGGGGCGCCACCCCCTAGTTACGCCATGCATTCAGGGGACCTCAAAACGTGTATATCCATCAAAATCTCAATATCGAATTTTTTACATGAACCTAATACTTTCTATATATATATATGTATATTAACATACACACATAGGTAAGAGAAAGTAAAAGACAGGTGGTTAACAGGAAAAATGATGTTCAAAAAAAAAAGTCCAGGGGTGGGGGGGGGGGGAGGATGACGAAAAAAAAATTAAAAAGACTTGTCACAATGTATGTCACAATAGAGTAGAAAAATTTTTTAAGAGATAATAGATTCAAATCATAGCTTAAATCTCAACAGAGCAAATCACATTTAAGGAATTGTTGATCAAAGTTGCTAACTTAATTTAATTAGAGAGTTGTTTAAGAGAATTATGATTTAACACCCCCTTTGAATAATATAAAGATTAAAGAGAAAGGAGGCTTAGTTCCTTCCCCCCCCTGCCTATATTGTAATTAACACTTAGTTCACACAGGAAGGAAGAAGACCTTCTGACTAAAAGCACTTAATCAAAATAATGGCTTATTATTATAATATAAGATGAAAGAGAGTTCAATTAAATGAGAGGCAAATCAAAAATATACTAAATAATTTTTAAAATACTAGCCGGGAGGTTTCGCCCCCCTCTCCAGCTGGCTCGGGCCCGCCTGTGGCGGACGCTCGCCTTTTCTTAATTGGACCCTGTTATGCAATGGTGTGCCAAAGACCAGAAAATTCAAAATTGAGTTAAGCACGGAATATTGTTTCAAATGCTATAATTAATAGTATTTTTTATGAAATATGTCCTAAAAAAATTTATATTTAATGTTATTTGCACAATTGACAAGAAAAATTATATATAATCCAATGAAAACAAAAAACTTTATTGTTGATTTTCTCAAAACTCGATGTTTGGTCTTTGACACACCATTGCATAACAGGGTCCAATTATGAGAAGCTTTACGTCTAGACCCCCTGACCTCAAAACGTGTATATCCGTCAAAATCTCGACCTCGAATTTTGACATGAATCCAATACTTTCTCTCTATATATATTAACATATATATAGAGGTAAGAGAAAGTAAACATTCAAAAAAAAAAAAAAAAAAAAAAAAACGGCTTGCTCAGCAGGATGTGTTCTGTACAGAAAGCATAAAAATTCCATCTTGATCCCGGCAAGGGCGGATACAAGGGTAATTACTCCCCCGGGATTAAAAAAAAAAAAAAATACTTTTTTTCGAAAAAAAATTTATTTTTAATGTAAAATTTTAAAAATTTATACTTAAAAATTTGATTTGTATTTATAATCTGGTAAACAAGTACAGAATGAGCCTTTAAATTACCGAAATTAAGAAAAAATTGTGTGCTGTGCGACCAGTCACACCAGATTACCCCCCCCCCCCCCCCGAGAAACACCTCTGGATACACTCTTGGATCCCGGTAAAGATTTTAGTGTCTATTTATGTGGTCGGTCACCAGAGTTGGGTTTTATACACAATTTTGCAGTTTTATACAAAAAATGCAGATAAAACTTGTATGAAACGTATAAAATGTATTAAAGTATAAAATGTATAAAACTTGGATGCGCATGCGCACACCCGACGAGAAAGGAAGTTCAAATAAAATTTAATTTTTCAATTATTAACATTTTGATTATATTATTCACTAAATAAAAAGCAAACAACATCGTCAATGCTTTAGAACATTATAAAATATGAAAAGCTTTTAAGCTGTTTTTTCAGGGGGAGAGAATTGGTTTTTTACAGTTTTATACCTTTTATACATCGGCCTAGTTTTATCCGCAATAGTTTTATACATGTATAAAACCGTGTATTATACTCGGCGGGATAAAACTTGCCAACTCTGTCGGTCACATATAGGGATAAAAGAAGTTAAAAAATTTTCCATTAAAAATTAATGTAAAATATGAGTTGTTTTTTTTTACAGAGAGAAAAGAGAAAGAAATGATATAAATACTATTTCAAAGAGATTATCTAATTGATTGAGAAAGAAATTAGGCGGGACGAACGTGAGAACTGTTTAAGCAACGATTGGCGCCTCCTCACCTCCCCCTCCCCCCCTCCCCTACCCTTCACCCGCCCGCGCTTTCATTCTGATTGTCGATGTCTAAAAATAGAACGACAATTAAAAGAATTTCCATTCTTAATTTTTTATTATTAAATAATTGAATTAAATAAAATGAAAAAATTATTATAGTCTATAAGAACGATGAATCAAAATAAATTTGTTCCGATATTTGGTGCGTTTAATCAAAACACTAGTTAGTGTACAGTTAATTTATATAAAAATTTTGTTAACCAATGTAATAAGAAAATTATTACTCTGAAAAAAAAAATGATATTAATATAAATGTATTTTAAGTAAGCAGATCGCCTGCCTTAAGAATTCAATAAAAAATCATCTAGGATCTTTTTATATTATCTTTAAAAAAAAATAATAATAATAAACAGATAATAAAAAAAAAAATTCCCCGTAACGACACTCACACATGGATCAAAAATTTCCTTCATAACAAACGCCTATAAAATAATTTCTAATTGAACACACAATTATTTTCTAGTCAATTTCTTTTTTAATAATAATTCGCATTTGCCATGTTCTTGGCTTGGCTTGAAGGGAGTTGAATAATTAATTAAATAAATTTCAATATACCTGAGCCAAAGGTGATGGCAGGCGCTTCACGATATAGAATTTAATACTTGAAGACACATCACAATAATAATTAAACTCACTGAACATATTTTATAATTTTTAGCACTAAATAAAATCACTTAAAGAAAACGAACCGAACGACTGGACAAGTGGATGTCCGACTGATTGATTGAACTTGTTCCCCGCTAGAGCGCTCTGCGTGCTCTTTGTTTTTATTCTTTGAAACAATATTAATTAAAAAAAAAAATTGATAGATTAAAATAATTTAATAAAAAAATTATTAATATGAAGAAAAAAATTATTTTATTAAATTATTTACAAAAATTAATATTGGGATGCATTTGAATATATCATTTAAAAAAAATAAATAAAGTTCAAAGAATACAAATACTTTTTTTATTTTTAACACGTGTAATTTATGTACAAATTTTATATGAAATAAAATATATTTGGAATTGAGAAAATTATTGTATTTATGATGAATAAATTTATTTGGGTTCACTTTTTTGAAAGAAATATAGTATAGTAGAAACAAGGGGGTGATTACAAGCCAAGGTGGTTGATGTATTATTTATTTAAATAATTTGGATACCAAATAATGTAAATAAATGTGCTTGGACCCGTCATTAACATTTAATTAAGTATCGTTAGAAGCGAGTATGAAAAGAATTAAGAAAAAATAACAGAATTTATAGGTTAATTGTTTGAAAATTAGTTAGTTAAATAAAAAGTTTTTAATAAACATACCTCTTATTTATAATAAAATGTAATATTCTAATATTCATTTAATAAGTAAATGATAGTATGTGTTGTATTTGTTTTATATATATATAACTTGTTTTCACTAAATGTCAAAATAACATGTCACTGGGTTTAAAAACTGAACACAATACAAGACGCCATCTTGGCGATATGTGAAAAAGTTCACCAATCGACCGCTAGGCGGCGACACCTACTGCCTCAACTCAGGGACGCTACTCTTCGAGTCTCTATGGTAACCTGAGTGCGCTAAAATACAAATTGGCGATGAATCATAGGGATGGCTTTAGATAACGAAAAAACTTAAAAAATAAAAAAAAAATGAAGACGAGAAGGCATTAGAAGAAATTAAATGAATTATTATTTTTTCTATAGATATGTCTCCATTAGAATAGTCAGTCTTATATTTTTACTTTCTCTTACCTCTATATATATGTTAATATATATAGAGAGAGAAAGTATTGGATTCATGTCAAAAATTCGATGTCGAGATTTTGATGGATCTTCACGTTTTGAGGTCCCCTGAATCCAAAAAAGTGGTTTTCGCGACATGGTCTGTCTGTGTGTCTGTGTGTGTGTCTGTCTGTGTGTCTGTGAACAAAATATCTCAAGAACGAAAAGAGTTAGGAGGTTGAAATTTTATATTTAAGTTAGGCACCCCCATGGGACCTGACACGAAGCTTTTGACCAAAATCGACCAAAGAGTACTAGTACTTTACTGATGCACTTTTTCAGTTTTTTTTCGATTTTCTCAAAATTTGCTCCAACGATTTTTTTTTAAATTTAAAAATCAATTATTTTTTAGATTCTCTTTAAAATGTATATTCTCATTTTGTGATTGAAATCTTCTGAAGACCACTTTACTCTTGTTCTCCATAGAAAAGATAGGAGAAATGGTTGCCATGGTAACAAAATATAAATATTTTGTCATACTTATAAATTATCTTGAAAATCGAATGTACCGTACTGTCGGAAACTAAATACATGTCGACACAAAAAATCTGGTGAGACAAGCACAGTACACAACTTTCGATTACCGAAGGTAAGAGAAAGTTGTGTGCTGTGCGCCAGTCACACCAGATTTTTTTTTTTTTTGCCTGTTGGGCACAGTGGCGGATCCAGAGGACTTTCTCGGGGGGGGGGGGGGGTAATCTGGTGTGAGTGGTTGCACAGCACACAATTTTTTATTATTATCGGTAATTTAAATTAAATTTTTATATTAAAAATACAATTTTTTTCCCCAAAAAATATGTTTTTCTCACGTCGCGGGAAGGGGGGTATTACCCCTTTTACCCCCACCCTTTGTGTCCGCCCTTGGTTGGCCATTTCGCCAGTTTTATCTCATAATTTTTGACTAAATAAATTTATTGTTTAAGAGTAAGGGTATAAAATTTATACCCACTTTTATTTAATAAAAGTGCCCGTATTAGCATCGTCTAAAGCCTATATGGCCTAAGTTGCAGAAAAAAAAATCAAACAGAGGTTAACGATAATCATGGGCGTAACTAGACAATTTGTCTGGGGGGGGGGAGGGGGCATGGGACCAGTTATCCTCCGGGGGGCCTGGAAAGCCCTGTATTTTCTCAATTTTTCTTGGGGCAGCGAGCCTTCCGGGGGGGGGGGCACCCCTAGTTACGCCCATGACGATAATGACAATACTGAAAACCTTAAAAGCCAATGGGTGTGTAGGTACGGGATTCCAAAAAGACTTACAAAAAAAAATGTATTTAGCTAAATGTGTTTGTGTGTGTATGTGAACACGATTGCTTAAAAACCAGAGCAGCCAGATGGATGAAATTTGGTAATATAGTCTACTGCCTGTGCAGCTATAATTGCTGAAGATTTGCGTATCAAAATTAATTGTGTTATGCCTGTGGCCGTTTAGTCAGGACCTCGAAGGGCACTAATTGTCAACCAAGACGATCTTAGATAACTATGTAATAATATACAATTTCTATTTTTAATTTTTTAAACTTGTCAACGTTTCGGCTTTCTGTTAAAAATGAAATTGTCAACATTACAGAAAACATTAAGATACCTAAGATCGTGTATTGTTGACAATTATTTGCCCTGACGAAGGTCGTAGACAGACGACCGAAACGTCGGCAAGTACAAAATTAAATTAAAGATATTTTTTTTTTTATTTAATCTCCTGGCTGCAAAGTGTCCTTCGGTTTCTTGATTTCTATCAACTTTTGAAGTAAATACTTCACCTGGAAGTACTACTTTACCTAAAAAAAGTTTTTTCAAAAATTTTCAATTTTTTTTTTGTCAAATTATGATAAATTGCACTATTTTAAAAAGTTTTTATTCTTTGACATTTTTTTCGACAACTGAATAATTTTTGAAATAATCAACGAAGAATTAGACAAAAATAATGAAATGATGAGATGACTGTATGTGTGTGAATGGGGGAAAAAAAAAACACTCGAACGCCAGCTAACGAGTTTAAAACGGCCCTAAGAGTGCAAAATTTGGTTTCAAAATTCCAAAGACAAGTAGATCAAACAGAGCATGCCAAACGGACAGACACCTATTATATACATAATTCAAGACAATAAAAAAAAAAAAAATAATAATAATAATAATGTTGTAAGAATAAAAATATTTTCTCCCTGAGAGCCGATGCACTCGCCTGTGACTTATGAATCGAAAAGGTGTTTTGCTACAAGGAGTTTTTTTTTTTTTTTTATCCGATGTATTTAATCTAAACTAAATGGGACCCTTAAAGGGTCCATAAATTTCCTCTCACGCAACTGGCTGCCTGTCTGGCCAGCCAATGGCTCTATTTTGAGCAGGGGCAAAATTAACAACCTTAAAAATAATAAAAAAACAATAGTTAAATCTTAATTGTTTTTCTCAAGAGAGGAACAGTTATAAATACACGTTTTCAAGTAGAATTGATAATATTTATCATCAAGAGGGAAAAAAAAGAGAGAGATAAAGGTAAGTGCTTCTAAAAATGGGAACTCGTATAATTTTATCAATCATTAAATAAAAAATTATTTTATCTAACTTGTATTTTATTATCTAATAGAATTCGAAAAATCTTATTAGTACTCTCTTTTTAATTTTTATAGTATGTACAGTCGCCGCCACAAGGGCCTGAGGTGCTCGAGAGTGGCGCCTTGAGCTTAGTCAACCAAATCAATATTTTTAAAATAAATAAATCATCTTCTTGAAGTGTAAAATCTTCTTTTAAGACAACACTTCCGACAGGTAAGCATTTTTGCTGCCTAAACCCAAGGGTCTACTCTCGAGCACATCAGGCACTTGTGGCGCCGACTGTACCGATAGTTATGGGAGACGTTCCACGTTCTGATTCCTCGAGGGCACCCAACAAAAACAGAATTAAAACAACAAAAATATGTGTTTATTAAAGCTTTTGTGGTTTGAAATATTATTAATAGAGGAATTTTTAATTATAGATCACATTTTTGTATTAAATATTTATTAAAAATATATAAATACTGTACAACGTTTCGACTGCTTATTCTGCAGCCGTTATCAAGTACTGTGCACTTGCTCCGACTCAAGTGAACTAACTGTCATGTCCGTTACGTGCCTTTTTATATATACAGCGACGTCAGCGCCATCTGTCGGCATTTCTGTGAAGGTAGATTCAAATTTTCCCGCTATTTTCACTCATTTCATAGAAATAGAAACCCAACTGAACCGAACACAACCAAACTGAACCGTACCCAACTGCACCAAACCCAACCGAACCGAAACCAACCTAACCGAATTCAACCGAAGCCAACCGAACAGAAACTTTTCTTCTTTCTTAGGACATCTGGAACGGAACCGAACCGAACATAAACGAACCGAACACAACCCGAACGAACACAACCGAACCCAAAAGAACCGAACCGAAAGCAACCGATCCGAACACAAACGAACTAATCCCAACCGAACCTGAACTCAATCGAACTGAACTTCACCATAGATCCTGATGATGAGCGCGATGAGCGTTCAAAACATCGACAGAGAAGATTAATTTTTTTTTTTTCTGTTGGCTGTCTCTTCATCATCTGAATATAGTAAAGTACTGGCCGATTTTGATCAAAAGCTTATTTTCACGCCCTAGGTGGGTGTCTAACTTAAATATAAAATTTCAACCTCCTAGCTCAATTCCTTCATGCTTTAAATTGAACACAGACAGACCCACAGGCACACAGACAGACCATGTCGTGAAAACCACTTTTTTGGATTCAGGGGACCTCAAAACGTGTATATCCATCAAAATCTCGACATCGAATTTTTGACATGAACCCAATACTTTCTCTCTCTATATATTAACATATATAGAGGTAAGAGAATGTAAAAATTTATATCTCAGATTATATACCGTATAAGTAATCAATCAGATTTGATTTGGTTAAGAGATCTATCGATTGCTTGATCCATGAAACGGACTAATTAGATAAGAGTGTAAATTTATGATCTCCATTTTATTTCATGTTAATGATTTTTAAATGACTGAAGCGAAGTGAATTAAGCAATCGGTGATTAGGTATTAAATAGGAGCTCTCTTCCGCTCAGAGAGACGTTGTCATTAGTGGAGTCATCTAAAAGGCATTATTTAATTAGATTACTTCCGATTTATAAAAGAAGAATTGAAATGGAACCATTTTTCGTTCTATTGTCATTCATATCGGCTTAGAAGTTAAAAA
>JAKCPI010031152.1:0-38228 GCA_023213315.1 Euborellia annulipes
ATCTATATTATAATAAAGCTGAAAAGACGTTTTTTGATTAAGGTACTTCTAGACCACCTAGAGATATGGGGTTTTTTGCATTCGATTCAGAATCCTCTAAAACCAAATAGAAAAATCCAAAATCTTAAAAAAGTTGTACCACTTTTTTTTAAGAGGGGAAAAACTCATTTTTTTCGATGTTTTTTCAAAAATTTCACGATATTTTTTCATTTTTTCACTCATATCTTCTAAACGGTTAAAGATATCTTCAATATCTGAATTAGTCAATAATCTGCATTAAATTTTGAAAATGACAAACCTCTTTTAACTATTTTTGAGGTTTGTTTACACATATAAATAATTCGTGCAAAAAGAACCTCATTTTTGATGATTTTGCCGCGGCTTCAGTTCATTTTCATTGTTTTTTTGCTTCAGTATTTATTGTCCAATTTCAATAATTTTTTTTGCGAAATGTTCCTCACATCCTATACTTTAAGTCAGGTAAATTTCATTTTTTTTCATCAACCCCTTCTATTTAATTTTCAAGTGTGAAAAAAAATAACACGAAAATTTTCATTTTTTGAGATGGTTTTTAAACATCTGTGTCTTTAGACAAGCTAGACAATTGCGGTTTTTTTTATTTGATTCAGTACCATCTGCTGACGACTAGAAAAATCCAAAATCATGAAAAAGTTATACCCCCTTTTTTTAAATTACAAAAAACTCATTTTTAGCCGATTATTTTTTTACATTTTTGGCTATATTTTTTGAATGATAAGAGATATCTTCAATCTCATAATTTTGTATTTTTCTACATTAAATTTGGAAAAGAATGAGACCCTTTGCACTATTCTAAGGCATTGTTTAGCGGCTGTGCAACTTTTGGCGTGTGATACAAAATTTTTTTTTATTAATTTTTTTCATATTCATGGCCATATTTTTTAAACGATTATCAATGTCTTAGATATGATTTACTTTTTATAATCTACATTAAATTTCCTTTAAAACGAGCCCAGTTTGGACCTGATAAGCCTCTATTTAAGTTCTTTAAACTTTTTCTAAAAATGGAAGAAATTTTTATTTTTTGTTTGTTTGTTTGAAGAGTTTCTTTCAATTTTCGCCTATATTTTTTGAATGGTAAGAGATATCTTCAATCTCATAATTTTGTATTATTCTACATTAAATTTGGAAACAAATGAGCCACATTACAGCATTCTCAGACATGGTTTAGTATACTATCTATTCGTCAATCACGAGACAAACTTTTAAGTAGATATTTTTTTTCCGAGATATTTCTATACAATTTTAGCTATATCTTTTTAATGGTAAAAGATATCTTGGATATCCAAAGGTTTTCACATTTTAGATTAAATTTTGTAAAAAATGAATACCATTTCATTTAATTCAGACATTGTTTAGGGTATTTAAAACCACTTCTAAAATGTAAGAAATTTTTTTTTGTTTGATTGCTCTGAATGATCCACATTGCAGTATTCTCAGGCATGGCTTAGTATCTAAAATGAACGAAATTATAGATTATTTCAATTTTTTCTTTAGATATCTTCAAAACATAGCAAAAAAATCATTTTCAATTCATTCCCTCATAGAGCCTTCCACGACCACAACATTTCATTTGGCTCATATTCTTATTTTTTTTTACTTAGCGCCGGGTATTTTTAACATTCTTCAGACCCGGAAATTTTTCAAACCCTCCCGTACCGACGAAAATTTAGTGAATGAATGAATGAATGTCTAGGAATTTTTTTTTTTTTTTAAACATTCACACTTTTTTCTCATTCACACTCACATTCTCACAGTCTTTTCGGCAACTTAGGCCATTTAAGACTTTGACGATGTATGATACCCCTGAATCATACATTGTATAAAATTTCTTTTATTTAATAAAAAGTTTTAAATAATACATCAAATAAAAAAAAAAATTATTTAAAAATATTTAATTTTTTTTACATATTTAAATTTATAATAAATAATAAACTTTTTCAGATGTCAGAAAAAAGAAATATTTTAAAATTGTTTATTTTTAACTTTGCCCATCAACCGTAGGTTGAGGTAAAGTTAATGTAATCGTAAAAAAATCGAAATTTTTCTGAAGCTGCCAAAATTCGTTTTGAGGTCCCCTGAATCCATTTAAGTAGTTTTTGGAATGATGTCTGTGTGTGTGTGTGTGTCTGTGGTAAATTTTTTCGTCAACGAAAACTCAAAAACTATTTGTTCAATTGTTTTGAAATTTTGCACCCATAAACTAGGGGTAGAGGCCAAGAAGTGAAAAGCTTTTGCTAAACATCGGACCATTAGAGGGGGGGGCAAATATTTTTTCTTACATAACCTATACTTTTTTTTATATATTCAGAAACAAGACTTCCTCCCGAGTAAAATGATATATAATATGTATAACATCGGACCATTAGGGGGAGCTCTAGGGGGGGGAATATTTTTTTCTTACATAACCTATACTTTTTTTTTATATATTCAGAAACAAGACTTCCTCCCGAGTAAAATGATATATAATATGTATAACATCGGACCATTAGGGGGAGCTCTAGGGGGGGGGAATATTTTTTTCTTACATAACCTATAATTTTTTTTATATATTCAGAAATATTCAGAAACTAGAATTTCTTCTGAGTAAAATGATATATAATATGTATACCATCGGACCATTAGGGGGCTCTAGGGAGGGAGGGCAATATATTCTTTTCTTGAATAGTGGGTGGGCAAAGTTGTGCGCTCGGCTTAGTCCGACCCTTTATTTTTTAATAGGGCCTTGCCCGTCCGATTTCATTTGCATGCCCGTCCTCCTAATCAGTTTATTAAAGTGAAATTTAGACTTGCTACCCGCCCATAATTTTTTCATGGTCTTCAAAACCCACAGGCCGGGCAGGGCGAATATTCAATTATTTTAAACTTGATTCAGTGTATTTTCATTTGGGCAGAAATCATATGGGCTTTAAAATTAAGGGGAAAACTACTGATCACGTCCCGAGACGCCGCCCGCCAGGGCCAAGTTAGGAATGGCGCGGCGAAGCCGCGCCTTTCCAACTTGTATATATAGAGAGAAAGTATTGGTTTCATGTCAAAAATTCGATGTCGAGATTTTGATGGATCTTTACGTTTTGAGGTCCCATGAATCCAAAAAAGTGATTTTCGCGACATGGTCTGTCTGTCTGTGTGTCTGTGTGTCTGTGTGTGTGTGTGTGTTCAATTTTAAGCATGAAGGAATTGAGCTAGGAAGTTGAAATTTTATATTTAAGTTAGGCAGCCCCCGGGACCGGAAAAATAAGCTTTTAATCAAAATCGGCCAAAGGGTACTAGTACTTTACTGATGTACTTTTTCAGTTTTTTTCAATTTTCTCAAAATTCGCTCTAACGATTTTGATTAAAATTCAAAAATCAATTATTTTTTAGATGCTCTTTCAAATGTATATTCTCGTTTTGCCCTCAAAATTGTTTGAAGCACACTTTACTCTTGTGCTTCATAGAAAAGATAGGAGAAATGGTTGCCATGGTAACAAAATATAAATATTTTCCCATACTTATAAATTTTACATCTTGAATTTTAATATATCGGCGGAAACTAAATATATGTCGACACGAAAAATCTGGTGTGACAAGCACAGAACACAACTTTCGATTACCGAAGGTAAGAGAAAGTTGTGTGCTGTGCGACAGTCACACCAGATTTTTTTTTAATTTAAAAATGAATTTATTGTTATTATTAATCACATATTAATTAAGAAATTTTTAAAATAAGTTTAGATGATTTATTTAAAAACCAACTGTAAAATTAGTTCAGCATTCTTGCAATAGATGGCAGGCTAGTCTAACAACAGATATAGCATTAGCCTATATCTGGCCTATTTTATATATTTTTATGCTTTTATAAAAGGTACATAATATATAATAACATTTATAAAGTATTTATTGTTAAAAGATCAATGAAAATCAACCAAATGCATTAAATATAATTAGCTACCATTCTGACATCTCTTGGCAAATTTTTGAATTACTTGATATTTTGGGCATGCTTTTTATGACACACAACGCCCTCTTATCGGGAAAAACTTGCATAACACCTTCGCTCCCGTTCCCCTTTAATAGAAAACGTGAATATTGGTGTGGATGAGCTGATCGGAGGTGAAGATTTTGTTAAGTCTATTTGCATCGTGTTATAATTGGTAGCTAAGGTTTTGAACATAACCTCATATTTTCAAAATATATATACTTTCAAAATTCACTATGATTTTAAATAAATATCATATTAAATGTTAAATGTATTAATATATTAAATATTAAATTAAATGAAAATATTAGTCTATATTAAATTATTAATTTAATTACTTATAATAAATAAATAATTCAATATTAAGTTTATTATATATTATATTTAAATATTTTTAATACAAATGGATTTATACAAATTTATACAAATCGTAAGTAAATCTATTTTATTTTAAATAAAAAAAAAAAATTTCTTTATCCATCTCCGATCAGAGCGTCGATAAGAGCAAAGAAAATTAACTTATTTCTCTGCTATGTTTAGGAATTAATAACTCAAAAAGTTATAGGAGTTTCGGGACCCGAGTATTTTTCCTGGACTCTCCATAACGTCATTTATAAGACTGCAAAATTTCGTTTCAAAATTCCAACGGGAAGTTGGTCAAGCAGCGTGACAGACGGACAGACAGACGGACACTCCGCTATTATTATTATATAGATAATTAATAATATACAAAATTATTTTTTTATGAGGATGTGGCATAAGGGCAGCCAAGGCGAAAAATAAAATAAATTTTTTTTTATTTTTTTGTCGACGTTTCGAGTGCCGATCGCACTCTTCATCAGGACAAAAAGAGAGTTTTCAAGAGAATATAAATTGGTAAAAACGTTGCTAGACTGCCATGTCAACTAACCTTACAACTTGACATCATTTTTGTCCTGATAAAGAGTGCGATCGGCATTCGAAACGTCGACAAACAATAAAAAAAAAAATGTTATATTATTTTTCGCCTTGGCTACCCTTATTCCACATCTTCATATCATATAATAATATCCAGTCATCAAGAAACAACTAAATATTTTTTTTATTTATAGAAAATGAAAAACAAAAACTCTATTATGAAAATTTTATTTATTTTTTTTTAATCTAAAAATTTAAATTAATATCCAACAACATTAAGTGGGATCCTAGGTTAAAAAATAAATTTAGGTTATTTATTTAAAAATTAACGGCCAAATAGTTCAACACTCTTGCAAAAGATGGCAGTCTAGTCTAACAGCCGGCATTATCAGATCCCTTATTTATATTTCTATATGATAAATGAATATGAATTTATAAACTATTCATTATTAAAAGATCAACGGAAATTAAACAAATACATGAGATTAAATATAACCCTGCCATCTGTTAGCAAATTTTCGTAATAGTTGGGCATTTTGGCTAAATTTTTAAGATCCTTAACGTCATGTTATGGGCAAAAACATGCAAACAGCTTTGCCTGCTTAATCGCCTTAATAGTTTCGTCGACTAATCGTTTATTAAACGCTTATTAATCCAGACTCAAAATAAATAACTAAATAGAAACTTAACTAATTAAAAAATAAATTTTATTTTTTTCTCTCTCTATGTCTCTTTTTTTTTTAATTAAATTAAATTATAAAAGAGCAAACAAATAAATATACAAGTTGATAAATTCCTTCGACGTTGAGTTGCTTGCTCATAAGGGAAATGAGCCTTGTACTAAGTACGTAGATGAGGGGGGGTTTGTGGCCATAGGGGTAGAGAGAGGGTAGATAACATGTTTAAAGAGAAAATTAATCAAAGTTTGTATGAGAAGTTACTAATTAGTATAAGTCCCCGACGACGTTAAAGAGAGAGAGAGAGAGAAAAAAAAAGAAGGGTAGAAAAGTTAAGAGCTAAGCTGAGTTGAGTGAGTGAGAAGGCAAGTTAACGTGAATGAATGAATGAATGAATGAATGATGACTGACTGGCTGAAAAGTCAAGTCAATAGCATTATTAGCTTCTATTAACGTGAAATATTATAAATGAGAAACAAATATTTAAAAAAGTAAAAATATCCTTGATTTTTCTAACTTAATCGATATCCAATAGAATTATGTGAAGCGAGATCTCTTTCTTTGTGCTATAAATAATATTGTTTTCTAACAAATTTATTTTGATATCGGTTAATTTACCCGAGGTGCTTCTGTGCACGAAAACACCAATCGGCCTCTGGCCGTAGCCATCTACCGGCACCGGGGGGGCCGTGAAGTTACGTCATTTCCTATCTCTAACTCCTCTTCTTGCTAATGAAATAATCCTTATTTCTGGTTCCTTTTATCAGACCTCTTCTATGCTATAGAGGATGTCCTAGTTTGAGGAGGGAATTCCTTAGCATCTACTCCTATCAAAGAATGAATCACTGAGAGGGAACCTTCTTTATGTCCCTTCCACAGGATGTCACAGCAACTTCCTCTCCTCGTAGAGTTGCCTGAGGGCTATTGTGGTGAGATCCAATATTCCAATCCAGTGCCTGTTTTAAGATTTGTTTACATTAAAATAAATATTTTTATTTAATGAAAAGATCCCTCAATCCTAGGATTTGAACGCGGATCTTCTTTGTAGAAGCCGGCATCCTAGCCCGCTACATCAGTGAGCCCTCTATTAGTTATTATTTAAATTTATTGATTGTTTTAGAGGTCGCTACTTTAGAAAAATGTAAAACGTGTCAAAATAACAAAATCAATATTTTGACATAAATCCATAACATATAGAAAGTGAAAATCTTTAAGAGTCGATTTTAAACTTTGCTAAATAGTCAAACATTAAATTCATCCTTAGCATTAGTTATGTCATTGATGATGATAACTAGTCAGGAATTAATCATAACTGACAGATTAAGAGAGAGAGAGAGGACACATAAAAATCACCAACAATTTATAAATTGTCAACCCATTTTTGTTTTCCAAAAATTACAGATATTACTTCTCTCTCTTTATTCTAGGGGATTCTATTTTCATTGTTTTTTTTTTTTTAGCTATGAAATATGATAGAAAAAAAAACACGCTAGGATTTAAAATAATCAATCAGAAAGAAGAAACAAAGAGTGGCAAATGAAAAAAAACATTTGCCAGAGGGTTCTAATAATTTTATTTTAAATCCCATTTGGGTATTTATATTTATATATATATATTTTTTTTTTAACACTCACACTTTTTTCTCATTCACACAGTCTTTTCGGCAACTCAGGCCAGCCATATAAGACTTTGACGATATCCGTTAATGATTAATATACATATTGGGGGTCCAGGCATTCTTATTTAAGCCATTTGGTATCCAATTGGCTTAAATAAAACCATCGGGCTGCCTGGGGTCCGAACCCGCGACTTTTGGTATACGAGGTTAGCACGCTAACCCCTATACCAAGCCCCGAGGGCTTTTATGTTCTTTGCAAATTAATGAATTACGGCAGTGGTTTCCAAACTTTATATTACCACGCCTCCCTTAAAAATATTTAATATGACGCCTCCCCCCCCCCCCCAATTTTATAAAATAATACAAACACAAACATTTAAAAAAAAATTTATTAATACAAATTTTTATATTATTTTTTAAATTAATTTATTTATTAAATTTTAAAAATTTATTTAGAAAATTGCTCGTTGTGGCTATATTCGCGCCTCCCTTTAGACTAGTCCGCGCCTCCCTAGGTTGGAGCGCCTCACAGTTTGGAAAACTGCCTGCATTCCAGACACCTCAAATTCTAATCAAATAGTCAGAAAGAATCTATCTTCTAAGCTGGATTGGAGTATTGGATCCACAATAGCCCTCAGGCAACTCTACGAGGAGAGGGACTTGTTGTGACATCCCGTCCTGTGGAAGGGACGTAAAGAAGATTCCCTCTCAGTGATGCATTCTTCGAAAGGAGTAGGTGCTGAGGGAGTACCTCCTCAAACTAGGACATCCTCCCTAGCATAGAAGAGGTTGGATAAAAGGAACCAGATGGAACCAGTAATAAGGATTAGCTCGTTAGCTAGAAATGAACTTAAAAGGAGTTAGAGAAAGGAAGGAATGCAACTTCACGGGATGCCGATAGATGGCTGCCACAGGTCGGTGTGTAACACCGTGCACAAATGCACCTCGTTTAAATCATCTTTCGATGATCCCGATAGGAATTTCAAATATTAATAATAATAATCCCTAAAATTAAAAGAAATCATCAATATAATGAAAATATTTATATTCATTTTTATAATTTTGAATTTTTGTCTTTTATTTATAATATAATAGTTTAGCTCAGGGCCCCACAACTGGTGGGTACGTGGATGGCGACCACGAGATACCCTAGCTGGGACTGGCAGTATTTCTGTTCTTTGCATGTCAGTCTATATTTTCAACAGGCGTCAGACCGTGCGATGGGCCGGCCTTTTCTTTTCCTTCCCGGTCGTAAAAACCCATGAACCGCCGACCCCGCACCGCGAGATTTAAGGCAAAGAAAGAAGAAGTCTTTTATTTATAATAGATAGAGATTCAAAGAATTATTGAATTTATTTGGCTCTTTCTGTCTTTATGTTTTCTAGTCTTTTTGTCCTTTGTACTGAAGCAAAATTATATTTCGTATTTCCAAAAAAGGGAATTTGCTCAAAGTTGATCGTGTCTGACGGACACACTCCGCTCCTTTTATGCAAATATAGATTCTAATTAAATTCCATATTCTTCATTATTATTGTACGTTTATATAAATACCGATACCTCGAGACCCAGGTATTGTTTTATATTTTTGGAAATACATGTATTTAAATTATATTCATTAATTATAATGATTTAAAATAGAACTAATTGAAATTTATTAAATTATAAAAGCGACATTTAATTATATAACTTTTAAATAAATATATTTTTGGAATGAATTTTAATTGTTTAAAATAATACTAGGAATACTAGCTGTGCCGCACGACTCGTGCAGGGCTATAGGTCTTATTATATAATTCCAAATTTTCATCAAATTGGTTGAGGATTATATCATTCAAGAAAGATAATTTTATTAAAAAATGGTGATATTTAAATCTAAAATGTTTAATTTAATAGAAAAAAAAAGTTGAAATCTATTTGGTTGCAAAAAGTTGCATTTGATTTGAAATTTCATTAATATTAATTAAATTGCGGCTCTCTGGTGTAGCGGGCTAGGATGTCTGCTCTGCAAAGGAAGTCTGTGTATCGCATGGGTTTGGGTGTGCTGGATTTTTTCATAAATTAAAAATATTTGTTTAATGTAAACAAAACTTCAAGCAGGCACTGAAATGGAATATTGGATCTCACCACAATAGCCCCCAGACAATTCTACGAGGAGAGGGAGTTGCTGTGACATCCCGCTCTGTGGAAGGGACGTAAAGAAGGTTCCCTCTCAGTGATGCATTCTTCGAAAGGAGTAGGTGATGAGGGAGTTCCTCTTCAAACTAGGACATCCTCCCTAGCATTGAAGAGGTTGGATAAAAGGAACCTGGTGGGACCAAAAATAAGGATTAGTTCACTAGCTAGAAACGAACGCAGGAGGAGGAGTTAGAGATAGGAAATAATGTAACTTCCCGGGGTGCCCGTAGATGGTTACGACCAGAGGCCGGTTGGGTTGGAGGTGTTTGCCTTCGATCGCTTAAGTACATCGGGTAAATAAATGGGGATCCCGATAGGAATAGGAAGAGGTAGAGGTAAGGGCCCAGGCTGGCAGCTCCATCCATTATTTTGAAATATTTTATTATTTTGGTATTTGAAATATTCATTTTGTTTTTAAAGTCAATTGATGTTTTAAAAGAGAAGTCCATCGATTTATTGGAGGAATTCAATAGAGACAGAGAGAAGAGATTCCTGAAATTTATTTACAAAATACAAAGGATCTGTCGGCATCTATTGGAAAATATTTTTATTATTAGGAGCACTAGCCTACCTAATACTATGTTATTTGTCAATGGAGAAGAATGCTAATGATGGCAGAGTTGGTAAACTTTTTGGCTACACTCCCTTTAAGTTAATAAAGAAGGGCTGGCTATGAAAAAGGAAAAAAAATACGATATTTAATATCAAGGGACGTTTCAATATTTATTTATTTTCTCCCACCCCTCATCTTCTGTAATCTTAAGAATGTCTTCTATGAATGTGATTTAATTTATTATTATTATTATTTGAAATTTTATCAGGATTCACGTTTATTTATCCACAAGTTGCTTCCGTGCACGCAAACACACCCTTCAAACCCAACCGGCTTCTGGCCGTAGCCAGTAAAGTTACATCATTTCCTATCTATAACTCCTCCTTCAGCGTTAATTTTCAGCTAACGAACTTATTCCAGGTTCCTTTTATCCAACCTCTTCTATGCTAGGGAGGATGTCCTAGTTGAAGAGGGATTCCCTCAGCACCTACTCCTTTCGAAGAATGCATCATTGAGAGTGAATCTTCTTTACGTCCCTTCCACAGGACGGCATGTCACAGCAACTTCCTCTTCTCGTAGAGCTGCCTGGGGGCTATTGTGGTGAATCCTATATTCCAATCCAGGGCTTACTTGAGGATTTGCTTACATTAAATAAATATTTTTATTTCACATCACCAACCAGCGACTCACACCAGGTTTTTTTCGCATAAACTCCGAAACTACTGGCCCGATTTTCAGCGAGTTTTTTTTTAATAGGTAAAAAATTTTCGGGGGTAGTTTTTGGCTATATCAAATTAGGGGTAGGGAACCCCCCTTACCAGGAGTTTACAATCTCTCACACTCGATTTTAATAAAATTTAAAATGACGCTTCTCTAGGGTGTAAATAATTGAAAAATGGTATTCCAGAGCTCAGAAAGTTCTTTTGCCCGTACCAGGGGGACCTCCCCCCTAAAATTTATTTTTCACTCGATTTTAATAAAACTTTAAATGACCTTTCTCTAGGGTATAAATAATTGAAAAATGGTATTCCAGACCTAAGAAAGTTATATCGCCCCCCCCCCCCCCCCTCCTAAAATTTTCACTTGAATTTTTTATTTCATATTTTTATATTATCATTTATCTAGCCTATGGCGAGCAAGAGAGTCCTGAAGGCGCAGCCTTCAGCAGGCTTTGCCGCTAGTTCATTCTATAAATTTAAATCAACCAAAGACCTTTAAGAGACAAACAGGGTGGAATTTATATCCCAACCAACCCCTAAAAAAAAAATAATAAAATAATATTTTTAGATGAAATTCAATTTCTGCTTTGTTAGTTTAATTTAAATCAAACACAAAGAATATATATTAATTGAAAAATAATAAAATCTATCTCTCTGTCCTTGTAACTAACTATAACAATACTTGATCAAGTTAGTTTAGTTTGATAAGTTATTAATAAATTAAATTACTAGATTTCAATAGTTATGAAGTGAAAAGACAAGAGACAGACAGACAGACAGACCGACAGAGGATTGTTTCAAGAGTTGGTTTGAATTTCCTTACAAACAGAGAGCGAGTGTATCTCTGTAACTGGAACACAGAAGCTGCTGAATACTACTACTGTAGTATAGTTTGTCCATCACGATGTATGTGTGTGTGTGTGTGTGTGTGTGTGTGGAATTAATTCCTCTCTCTTCAACCTTCTCTGATTGAGGTAGGAGAGAGAGAGAGGGCAGCAGCAGCAGCAGCAGCAGCAGTAGTAGTAGCAGTATGGGCGTTCGTTCGTTGGTTGCGTGGGTGGCTATTGATCTGCCAGGGAATCCCCAAAGCAGACTCCGGGGCCTCCATGCTGGGCGTCGCCCTCTCACCCTCTCGCTCTCTCTCTTTCTAGACTCTTTAATGGGTCGTCAAATGAATAAAATTCTAATACTCTGAAAAATCTGATGTGGCTTGCAAAAGGTCATTTGCGACATATTTATTTATTGGAATTCAGTGCAAGGGGCAAGAACTCTGTGCTACGACCCGATTTATATGATAGTTCTCTTCCCGCGTTTATTTAATTATTATACTCTGGGCTGTCATTTAAAGTAAGAGCTCTATCTTTGATTTAAAGAACAGAGGTTAACAATGCACTGTGAAGTGCATTTGTGCAAGCAGACACCCAACCGGACACTGACCGTAGCCATCTACCAGCAGTCCGTGCGGTTACATTATTTCCTATCTCTAACTTCTCCTCCTGCTTTCGTTTCTAGCTAGTGAACAAATCCTTATTTCTTGTTCCATCCGAATCCTTTTATTCCAACCTCTTCTATGCTAGGGAGGATGTCCTAGTTAGAGTAGGGACTCCTTCAGCACCGACTCCTTTCAGAGAATGAATGCATCACTGAAAGGGAACCTTATTTAGGTCCCCTTCACAGGTCGGATGTCACAGGAACTCCCTCTCCTCGTAGAGTTGCCAGAGGGCTATTGTGGTGGAGCCCAATAATCCAATCCAGTCCCTGCTTGAGGATTTGTTTACATTAAATGAATAATTTTATTTAATGAGAAAATCCTGCAAGCCCATGATTTTAGCAAGTATTTTCTTTGTAGAAGTGGACATCCTAGCGACTTCATTTTATGACAATTGAATGTGTGTCTGGAAGAAGGGCATATGTTACATTTTTCATTTTTTTTTTTACTTGTCTTTAAAATCCTTTTTCTAATGAATTCCCTGGTGGTTTAACATTAATTTTTTAGTCACAAAACAGGAAGAAGGTCATATGTGAGACTTTTGCCTTTAATTAGTTCCTTAACATGAGCAACTTCAGTTTTTCGCTTCTCCTGTAAAATTTTAAAATTGTAACTTATACCCTTCTTCCAGACACCCATTCAATTATTGATTCTCCAACTGCAACTTTAAACTTTTTTTTTTAACAAAATTTTAATATATATATAGTAATAGTTGCCTGGGAACTATTGTGGTGAGATCCAATATTCCAATCCAGTGACTGCTTAAGTTTACATTAAATTTTTTATTTAATGAAAATTTTGTTTTTTTTTTACGACAATAAATATAAAATATTTTTCTCTCTAGACTAGTAGTACTTCAATTCAATCCTATGATTGTTGACTTTCTCCATTTCCTTTCAAGTTCCCTTTCTCTATTGCACCACACCCTGGATAAACATCTCTTGGACGAAAAAGAAATTATTTCTAAATTGATTTCCTTTTCCCTCTGACCATGTCATAGAAAATTTCTTTTTAAAATATTTGCCTTCCCAAAAAAATATATTTTTTTTATTAATAGTTTGGAAATTCGTCAAACACAACCGAAACGTCTACAATAGGCATCTTAGATCGTTTCTGTTTTTTTCAAGGAATACTTTATATATATATATATATATATATATATATATATATATTTACCCAATATTCCCATGAATATGCATGGATCTCTCTGTTACTTCATTATTCTTGAATTATTTTTATATTTATTATGAAAAATAAAAGAAAAATGGCAAAATTTTTATTTGAAACAACTTTTTTTAAGTTAATTTATTAAAAAAAAAAAACTAATCTAAAATTCATCTAAGGTCTTTCCTCTTGTTTTTTGCCTATTATAATAATATTTTTTTTAAATGTTTCTTTCTCGACTGGGTAAACAACGAATAATATTAAGAAAACAAAAAAAAAAACATATAAGCGCAAGAGTATATGAAAATATAGGTAAATAGATTTTTTTTATTAATCTTTACGTTTCAAAGTCAAAAAGTCTCCAAAAAAGGAAACTAATTTTAATAACTTTTTTTTTATTAGATTATCGGTAGATTTCTAGAAAGTATTTAGAGATCTGACCAAGGGCGAATACAGGGGGGGGTAAAGGGGGTAATTACCCCCCTGAGATTTGAAAAAATACGTTTTTTCGAAAAAAAAATTCATTTTGAATGTAAAATTTTAAAAATTAATACTTAAAAATTTGATTTGTAATTATATTCTGGCAAACAAGTACAGAATGCGCTTTTAAATTACCGAAATTAAGAAAAGATTGTGTGCTGTGCGATCACTCACACCAGATTACCCCCCCCCCCCCGAGAAACACCTCTGGATCCGCCCTTGGATTTGACTCTGATTCAAGCAAACTTTTCTCTAAGGGACACCTACGTGAAGCTAGTAGTATTTTATATGCAATTAAGTTAGCAACATGGGAATGATGCAATATGTTGCTAACTTCACTGCATATAAACATTCTACTAACATAAGTGTCCCTGGGTAGAGGTTAGTTCGCTTGAATCAGAGCAAGTGCAGAATACTTGAAAACGACTGCAGAATAAGCAAGCGAAACGTTGAACATTATTAATATTTTTAATGAATAATCAATACAAAAATTAAAAACTCCTATAATAATAGGCCTAATGAGGAGGAACTCCTTCAGCACCGACTCCTTACGAAGAATGCATCACTCAGAGGAAGCCTTATTTACGTCCCTTCTACAAGACGGGATGTCACAGCAACTCCCTCTCCTCGTAGAGTTGCCTGAGAGCTATTGTGGTGAGATCCAATATTCCAATCCAGTGACTACTTGAGGATTTGTTTGCATTAATTTTTATTTAATGAAAAAATCCCGCACGCCCTGGATTTAAAAAAGGATGTTCTTTGGATAAACTGACACCCTAGCCAGCTACACCAGTGAGCCCCAACCTAGAGAAATTCTTCATTTCCTATTACATGTCTATTCTTGTTTATTAATTTATAGTTTATATGGACCCTATTATGCATTAGTGTGTCAAGCGCCAAAAAAAATTAAAAATTGAGTTAAGCACGGAATATTGTTTCAAATGCTATAATTAATAGTATTTTTTTTTACGAAATATGTCCTAAAAAAATTTATATTTAATGTTACTTGCACAATTGACAAAAAAAAAATATATATATAATCCAATGAAAACAAAAAACGTAAAATGTTAATTTTCTCAAAACTCGGTAGCTGGCGCTTGACACACTAATGCGTAACAGGGTCGATATATCGCAAAGAAATGAGAGAGAGCGAGAAGAGAGGTGTCAAAAAATAACGAAGTATATTTTAATTTATATAATTATAGTGGGAGAGAGAGGGACGATGGGTAATTATTAAATTAATCAAATTGAATATTAATCATCACCAACATCATCAATATATAAATGATTGGTTTTAATTTAATTTATTTGTGTTGAGTCCTCTTATATCCTAAATTCATTGAGAGGGAGGGGGGATAATTCGCTAAATGAACATGAAAGGTAATTAGTTAAATTAAAACTAAAAAAAAAAAACACACAATAGGGGATATGTTTCAAATTTATTAAAACACTATTTCCAAGGTATTTCGAATAGACAAGGTAGGCCCATAGTCCCATTTCAGCGGGCCCGATTTTGATTGGTTTGATGCTCCTGGCGGCTCCCTCCCACCACTCGCCCATAGAAAATCAATGTTTTTATTTGTGTGCGATTCATTTCTTGGCATTTATTTAATTTACTTTGCATATATAGAGTTTTTCACCCTTATTTATGTTATTGTCTTATTATTTGAACAATATAACAATGAGATTTTAGCGGGATTATTATGTAATAAGAATTAAAAAAGGAAATAAGTAAGATGTGACATAACCTCGAACTGTCATTTCATTCGTAAGTATTTTGACTTTGACTTTTTTTATTTAATTGAAGCTATTAGGCATTTATTAAATTAAACTTTTATTAAATTAGGTCTCTTAAAGTGAATCAAACATAAGAAGATTAATTTTAAGTTGTAAAATTTCCGAAAAGTGGAATCTGACAAATCCCAATTCATTACTAATACAATACACAAGATATATAAAGAAATATTATCCAGGTATGGAGCTACTTTAATGTATGAGGGATAAATGAGGAAAAATATATAAATTGAAAACTTTTTGTCAGTGTCACAAATGAAGAATTAAAATTATACCAAAAATGATAATTAAATGACGAATGAATATGAATAAACTTAAGAATTATGTTTTTTTTTTTAATATTTTATATAAAGGTAAAGTTTTAAAAGATCTCTGAACACAGTAAATTGTATTTTATTAGAGAGCATTATTAAATTTTTTTTTTTAAATCTTTCTCTTAATAGCCTGCCTTCCTATCTTTTGTGCATTTTATATATTAATTAATTTAATATTATATTAATTACCCTAAATATAATAATGGTTTTTATATGGTAATGTAATATCAATAAAAAAAATTATAGATAAAATATACAATAATAAAGAGTTTACTTTATTATATTTATTTAAATTTATAAAATTCTCTCCTTTTTTGAACTCAGTCTAACCTGTCTTTTCTAAATATATTTTTTTTTACGTTTTTTAGGAGAAACTTAATAGGAAAAAATCCTTTGATTATTTAAGAATCGAAAATTTATTATATTTACATTTTTTTTTTCTTTTAATACCCTTATATAGAGTAAAAGTTAAAATTAAAATGATCGAGCGTTATTTTGCGGTTAAACGGTTTTTATTCATAAACCCCTGCACATTTCTCTATTTTATGGATTCCTTTTATCTAATTTATCTTCAATTAAAGTGATATTTAAATTTAAAATAAAAATATTTGATTTAATATGAAGAATTGTATTTATATATACTGTAGTCCCATCGGGTCCCATTTGCAAGCAATAGCAAGGAGACTCCACGGGCGTCAGAGCTCAAAGAGCCGAAAAAAAACGAATTCTCCCGAGCAGAATGGACCAAACATTGTTAATTCCAAGAACCTTGCGTATTTGTAGTGTAGTATTTATTAAAAAAAAAAAAACTTTTTGTGCTAGGGGTCAGGAGTTTATATGCAACAAAAATTTATTTTAATTGAACAAATCATAATAACATAGCAACTATTAAACACAAGTCACGGATGCTGATGACACAAAAATTTCTGATAATGTTATTAAATAAAAAAAAAAAAAATTATTATTCTCATTGCTTTTTTTATATACATACATATGTCAAATACATATAAAATCCAACATGATTATTTTATTTTTTTAACCTCCCCCTTCTCTCTCTCTTTCTCTCTCTGATATTAATAATTCAAAAACGAAATAAAATATTAAATCATGTATGTATGAAAATTTATTGACAAATTATGATTATGAATTGTTAATGATATACTTTTTTTATTTATATATATACTTTGTCAATTTTATGTTGTTGTTGTTGTTGCTGCTGTTGTTCATGGTGCTTCTAACTTTGATTTTATTTATTACTCTATTATGGATACAAAAACTTATAATCGGATTCTAATTTTATTTATTATCAGAGCCGTTGACAAGAAAAGAAGGTGAGAGAGGAGAGGTGGAAGGTACCACATACGGACCCTGTTATGCAATAGTGTGCCAAGCGCCAAAAAAAAAATTAAAACTTGAGTTTAGCACGGAATATTGTTTCAAATGCTATGATTGATGATGATTAGTTGTTCTGGGGCTTTTTTTTGCCTGCGCCTTTTTGCTCGGATCTTTTGGGCCCCCCCTTTTTGGGATGGGTTGGGTTTGGGGGGGGGTTTTTTTTTTCTTTCTTTTTTCCTCCTCCCCCCCCTGCGTGCTGGGGGTGGGGGGGGGGGGGTGTTTTTCTTTTTTCCGGGGGGGCGGTGGGTGTGGGGTGGTGTTTTTTTGGGGGGGGGGGTGCGCGCGGGGGGTGTCTTTTTCCTTTTCTTTTCTCCTCTTCCCCTTCGCCCCCCCCCCCCCCTTTTCAAATGCTATAATTAATAGTATTTTTTATGAAATATGACCTAAAACAATTTATATTTAATGTTACTTGCACAAGTGACAAAAAAAAAAAAAAAAAAAAAATTATATATAATCCAATCAAAACAAAAAACTTTAATGTTAATTTTCTCAAAACTCGGTAGCTGGAGCTTGACACACTAATGCGTAACCGTGTCCATATATGAGTATAAATAATTTCTTGAAAATTCATTAATTTATAAGACATTGTTTTTAACCTCCTAAAATTTCTATTGGTTTCTTCTAATTGGATTTAGATTTGAATAGAGAATAATTTTATCAATTTTTTTTATTTAATCCTTTTTTTTTATTATTCAAGTCCAAAATTATCGGTGAAAACTCTCTTTTCATTAAATAAAAATATTTAATGTAAACAAATCCTCAAGCAGGCACTGGATTGGAATTTTGGATCTCACCACAATAGCCCCCTGGCAACTCTACGAGAGAGAGTTGCTGTGACATCTCGTCCTGTGAAGGGGACGTAAAGAAGGTTCCCTCTCAGTGATGCATTTCTCGAAAGGAGTAAGTGCTGAGGGAGACCCACCTCAAACTAAAACATCCTCCCTAGAATAGAAGAGATTCGATAAAAGAAACATAAATAAGGATTATTTTTAAACTGGTAACCGTTGGCTCTAGTTGAAACATTATGCTTTAATAGGAGAATTAAATTCACAAGTTTTTCTGTTTCAATAATATATTAAATTGATATTAACACTTTATACGTATTTCGACACCATCCCTTCAGAATGTAATGTTCAGTATGGATATTTATCTTCAGAATGTAATGTTCAGTATGTGATTCGCTTCTGAAGATGACACATATGGTGTCGAAATACGTATAAAGTGTTAATATCAAATTAATATATTAATGAAACAGAAAACCTTGTGAATTTAATTCTCCTATTAAAAAATAAGGATTAGTTCGATAGCTAGAAAAGAACGCATGAGAAGTTAGAGATAGGAAATGATGTAACTTCACGAAGTACCGATAGACCGGCCAGAGGCCGGTTGAGTTTGATGTGTGTCTCTTCTTGCACGGAATCACCTCGGGTAAATAAACGGGGATTCCGTTAGGAATTTCAAATAATAAAATTTCGTTAATTTTTCTCTGAAGATAAAATGGACAAATGCAGAACAGGAGGCAACTTTGATGTGCGTAGGTTAGAAGAATTTGCAGCAGCCTGAAGCCGCAAAACAAAAAAATGTAAATTACAACGCCTTGAGCGAAATTGTAATTGAAAAAGATACAAATTTATTATTATTAATGCTTATTATATTAATGACCACTTTACTCTTGTACTTCATAGAAAAGATAGGAGAAATGGTTGCCATGGTAAGAAATATTAATCATCACCAACATCATCATCTCGACACAAAAAATCATGGTCGAACAGCACACAACTTTCTCTTACCTTCGATAATTGAAAGTTGTGTTCTGTGTTTGTCACACCAGATTTTTACATTTTTATTCCTTCCTCCTCCCCCCCTCCTCCGTCCTAGGCCTATTTAAAATTATATTCTTTTCCCGTTTAGAAGATGATAGTTCAACTAATATAAAATAGGGCTGTAAAATTCATAAGGCGTTAAATTTAAGGAGCTATCTGCATCCCCACAAAAGCATCAATCTATAAAGTAGGGAAGCGAATTGTCTTTTTTATTTCTTTTTAATATAAAATTTAATTTAATTGACATGAAGGGTGGAAAGCAATACAAAAAAACAAGTTCCAGGAAAATGTTGATCCATTCCACATTAAATTTTAATAGAAAGAAAACGAATTAACTTGTTTATGCTATTCTTTCAATGTTTGAAGGAGAAAGCCTGGTGGAGAAGGAGGCAATCAATATACCGGAATTTAATTACACTAGAATCGCGATAATTCTGTATCGTCACGGAGCCAACGGTTTGGTATGAATTATCGGGAAAACCACTTATCGAGAATACGAAATTAAAAAGCGTTTTAATGCGAAGAATCGTAGAAAAGAAAGCAAAACTATAAGAGAAGCTCACTTTACCCTTTCTCCTCTCCTCATTTCTTTTCACTGAAAAGATTACGAATGAACGAGAAAAACTTGTCTCTCTACATCCCCTTTTTGAAAACTGAACGAATTAACGAGCTTTTTCTCTACATCCCCCTCTTGAAAACTGAACGAATTAACGACCTTTTTCTCTACATCCCCTCTTAAAAACTGAACGAATTAACGATCTTTTTCTCTACATCTCCCTCTTGAAAACTGAACGAATTAACGAGCTTTGTCTCTACATCCCCCTCTTGAAAACTGCACGAATTAACGATCTTTTTCTCTACATCCCTCTCTTGAAAACTGACGAACGAATTAACGAGATTTTTAACCTTGAAATACGAATTAGAAGACATTTTAAATGAACTAGGGCAGAAAAAATAATACGAATTACCAACCGGTCTGTAATGCATTATTTTGAATCCAGATATCGGAGTTTTCTCTGGGGACTGGCAAATTAGTCGGAAATACGAATAATCGGGCTACGAAATATTGGAATTCCACTGGACTAAAATTCAACAAATAATTGTCTTTCTTTTTTGAAGGACATAGGGATATACACGTCTACACCAGGGACACACAGGGATCCACACGCCCGCACCAGGGACACACACAGTAGATAGGAAGTGACCAGAAGAAATATATGTATGTGTCTCTGGTGCGGGCGTGTACGTATATCCTAGTGTGGACGTGTATATTTCTGTGTCCCTCAAGGTTTACTATGCAGACCTGCTGCGGGCGTGTACAACATCCTCGATCATTTTTACTCGGGTCAGTTTTTATTTAAATAATAGATAGAATATAGGAAGAGAAAAAATAAATTGTGATTAAATCAAAAACTCACCAAACTAGTAACTACAGGATGATCGATTGGAAGATTCTGAGAGATCTCACCTGAAACAAAAATGAAAAAAAAAAACAAAATTGAATTACTAAGCTCAATAAAATATTACTTAGAAATTATTTAAATAAAATTTCCCTTGATTGCCAATTAATTATATTCAATAAGCAATAACAAGAAGTGGTGAACCTCGATTAGGTGACCTATGAGTACTGCAATTGAAACGTTGAATTTTTAATAAATAATTAATACAAAATTTGTTCTATAATTAACATGTGTCCATAATAATGGAGATCTTGATATTATGGAAATAATTAGATTTTGAATTTCGGTGAAATAATTATATCCTATAAGATCTCATCATTTCAACGCCATAGATGAATTTAATTTTCACAAACGTTTAACGTTTAACTAAACAAAGCTATCATTAAATAGGCCATTTAAGTCAAATAATACTTTCTCTTACCTATATATTTACCGCCTAATTCATAAAACCTTAAACAATGTTTTAAAAGTATTTAAAAAGCATTTTAGCAAAATCTTAATTCATAAACATATTTTAGGCCTAAAAACTAGTTTAAATTCCTATTTTAACTAGAAAGGCGAGACCCCTTGTTTAAGCTCACTAATAAACATTTTGTAACCTCAAAATTAGCCCTCGGGGCATGGCGTAGAGGTTAGCGTGCAACCTCATATACCAAACGTCGCGGATTCGGACCCCAGGCAGTCGATGATTTTATTTAAGCCAATTGGATACCAAATGGCTTAAATAAAATGCCTGGACCCCATATATGTATATTTATTAATAACGGATATCGTAAAAAGTCTTATATGGCCTCAGTTGCCGAAAAGACTGTATGAATGTGTGTGAGAGTGTGAGTGTGAATGAGAAAAAAGTGTGAATGTTTTATAAAAAAAAAAAAAAAAAACCTCAAAATTTTCGATCACAACAACTTGACATTTGAAATAGCCTATAGTATCATAGGCTTTTAATAAAAATAAACGTAAGTAAATATTATTACAAATTATTAATATTGATGAATTAATATTTTCAGAATAATGAAAAGTATTGAGACAATATATACACTATCCAATATTATAAATAAATTAATTAATAAATTTATTACGACCCGCTTAGAGGCACCAGTCCTCGGTGGCTAGGTCCAACAAACACAATACAAATTTAAATACAATAACAAATACAACAAAACAAAAAGAAAAAATAAAATAAAATAAATAAATAGAAATAAATGCCCATTAACAATCAACATGTTCATGTATTTCCATCGAAAGAAATAAAAAAAGAATTCACGCAAGCCACGAGACCAGGAGTAAACGTCGCATTAGCCATCCCGACATTCGCCTTAAGCTCTTAAGGAAAACCTTAACAAGGATGGTATGACCTCTCTACCTCAACTATTCTCTGCGATCAAGAACTAAATAAAAATTTCACACAACTAGCACATTAGGACTTGACAAAATTTATTATAGATTTAATCATAGGGGGCAGAGGACTGACTATAATCCCAAGTATTGACAGACAAACCTTTCCACAAATCAATTCCAGATCCTACAAACGAATGCAAACCTACATTCTTCAAGAATCTTGGCTTCTGAATTTTCGAATTTTCCTCCTTTCGATCAAGATCAACCCTACTATAATAATTTGGTTCGCGAAATCTACTTGTTATCTCCTTTCGAAGAATACATCACTGAGAGGGAATCTTTCTTTACGTCCCTTCCACAGGACGGGATGTCACAGCAACTGCCTCTCCTCGTAGAGTTGCCTGAATGCTATTGTGGTGAGATCCAATATTCCAATCCAGATTTTTTCCTAATTAAAATAATTAATTAACTAAAATCATGAAAATTGAAATTGTCTCCAATATGTGCTGAGTTATTAATACATTTCGATGACGTAGCCAATCCATTCATCCCCTGATCTTTTTATAAGAGCATTTTTTTTAATCAATGTACGCTTATATTTAAAAAAAAAATAACAAAAGGCACGTAGTATCTTCTGAATATAGAGTGAGGAGAGAGGGGGTGGGGTTTACGTATATATATAATAATTTAATTATATTTATTATTAATCGTAAAAAAAGGAGGATAAAGCGCGTTGTTGTTGTTGTTGTAAACTTTTTAAACAAATTAAAAACTCATTTAAAATTTTCCATAAAATTAAATTTCAAGTTTTAAATTATATTTAATTATTCTATCACAGTATTTTTTTGTTGTTGTTATTATTGTTGTTGTTTGAAAATTTATATATTACGTGAACAAAAAAAAAATAAATAATAAATAATTTGTTACTAATGATGAACTGCAAAATTTAGTTTCAAATCCAAGGGGAAGTTAGTCAAACAGAGAGTGACAGACACGCCGCCAATATATGTATAGGCTAAATAAAAGATTAATAAACAAGAGGATTCTTTTACTTGAGGACGCCTGGGAGATAGGCAACAGGAAATGCAAAGGAAGATGTAGAAATAAAAAAAAAAAAAATGGGAGGGGTAAGAGGCTCCTCCTCCTGTTGTATCCAACCAATTGGCATGTCATGCTACTTGACTCTAAGACCTCTTCATTTACTCACTCAATCAAATCTGTTCCATTTTGTTGTAAAATAGAAAATGGAATTTTCTCTCTCACTCTCTCTCGTGGAATTTAATCCGTATTTATAAAATAAAATACTTCCTCGTTAAAATAATAATAATAATGAGTTAATTAGAATTGAAAATTTGCGAGAATTAAAGGCTTATAGGAATTAATTTAATTGAAAACAGAGAGAGATAATTCTTTTCTAATTTTACTTTCCTATACAATTGAAGAGAAGTCAGACAACAATTGAAAAGTAAGGTCGATTAGGGACCGTAGTAGGGGCGTTCAAACTCTCCCCTACCCTTGAAAAAAATAAAGAGAAATACGTATATGGAGGGCTGAGAAATATAGTGGAGTAAGTAAAAAAAAAAAGAGGTATTTTGCATTTATTCCCAATAAAAAAACTCACTTGTTAATTAAGACCTAATCTCTTTTGTCCTGATGGCATATGTTATATATATTATTATTTGAAATTCCTATCGGGATCCCCGTTTATTTACCCGAGGTGCTTTTGTGCACGGAGACACACACCTCAAACCCAACCGGCCTTTGCCTTTAACCATCTACCGGCACCCCGTGAAGTTACATCATTTCCTATCTCTAACTCCTCCTCCTGCGTTCATTTCTAGCTAGTGAACTAATCCTTATTTCTGGTTCCTTTTATCCAACCTCTTCTATGCTAGGGAGGTCCTAGAAGTCCTAGTTTGAGGAGGAACTCCCTCAGAACCGACTCCTGAGACTCCTGCATCACTGAGAGTGAATCTTCTTTACGTCCATTCCACCGGACGGGATGTCACAGCAACTCCCTCTCCTCGTAGAGTTGCCCGGGGGCTATTGTGGTGAGATCCTATATCAATCCAGTGCCTCTTGAGGATTTGTTTACAGTTCCAGTGCCTACTTGAGGATTTGTTTACACATATAACAATTCTCAGATATATTTTTGTTTGTAAATTCGTTTTTAAGGTCTAATTCGGCACCTGAGGCGATTTAGACCTCGTCCCTATTTATTGGTATCCAATTCAATTGAAATAAATTTTATCGCGGATCCCTTGATTTTTGATTGCTTAAAGTATAGTCCTAATTAGTCTTGAATCTGATTTTGCCTTTTTTTATTTGAGGCGAAGCACCGATAGAAAAACATTTTGCTCAATGCCAAAACATTTTGTTCAATGAGTCGAATTGTAATTGTGTTTTGCTTTCAGGTGACCCATAGAAAAGCATTGAAGAAACCAATTTTAAGCACGATTAGTCAAAAAGAAAAGTTTTTTGCTCAATTGGTGTGCGTTCAGCCTGAGACTTCTTCTTGAGATAAAGTTTAAAATTAATATTGTGATTATGGATCTTTTGACTGAAGCGTTGACAATATTTATGGTCACCAACAAAAACTTTACAACTAAATAGTTAGTATGTATATAAACATAACACCATACATACATAGATAGTTTCATTGAGTTAATTCTCTCTATCTCACGTTAGAGACAGGGAGAATTTTATTTTTATCCCCGGGTTTAATTGAATTTACGTAGACATTTGATTCCCATTTGAATGTCTCAAAGTCTCTACGTCATAGTAGAGAGAGAGAGAGAGAGAGGGTGGGAGGATACGATTAATATGGAATATACATAGTTCTCTAGAGATCTCCCTATTCGGATAGATATGTAGATAGATGGAAAATCCACCCATGTGGGAGAGAGGGACGCCGTTTATCTTGACATGCAATCAAAAATTCAGAGAACGTTTGTCCCTTTGAGAGATTCAATTTTCATATTAGATATCTATTATCATATTACAAATTTTAAAATAAAATAAATTCTCTCTGGTATTATTTTAACACAATTTAAATAATTTCCATTTTTTTTTATTTTTTTTTTATAACATTTATTTATTTATTCATACAGGTCAGCTCAGCGTGTCACTAATTTAGCAGTTACAGAACTCTGTGATACAGGGATTCATTATCCTATTTATAGGAGGTCGTACCGTATTTTACGGACTACAAGACGTTTGAGGTGCGTCTTATACTCGAAATTAATATAAAAATGAAGAGGACAACGATGTCGAGGAAGAGGAAGATGATTTTCAGGAATTATAAAGGTCAGTTCGGCTTTATAAACAAATAATTTTTTTTTTAGTCTGATTCTGAAATCTAATAATTTATTTAAGGTTCAGGAAATCCCAAATGAGCAACGCAGCTAGTCGTTTTTTTTTTTTTCAATTTTTATTTTAAATATAAAGCGCCAGGGGCAACGTTTCCGCGCATATAGGACCATCATCAGGGTTAAAATAAAACAGACAAAATCAAACATTGATCACAAATTCTTTCTAGTTGCACCATTACATAATTTATTATAGCCTAATATATTATTATATTATATATTATTATTATAATGTTTTATGTAATGGTGCAACTAGAAAGAATTTGTGATCAATGTTTGATTTTGTCTGTTATATTTTAGCCCTGATGATGGTCCTATATGCGACCGAAACGTTGGCCCTGGCACTTTATATTTAAATAAAAATTAAAAAAAAAAAAACGACTAGCTGCGTTACTCATTTGGGATTTCCTGAACCTTAAATAAATTGTATTATCAGCTATACACCTCAATTAAATCTAAATCTAATAATAAAAATCTGGTGTGACTTGTCACACGGCACACAACTTACCTTAAGTAAGAGAATGTCAGTGTCCTGGGCTTGTCATGGCAACATTTATTTGAATACATCAAGAAGTGTATTTTTTCTATGTGATTAAAGTTTTTCTTATTGATCAGGAAGGAAGGAACTTTACAGTCAGAAGATTAAAAATCTTTTATTTAATTTTTACTGCCTGACTTTCGTTGAACATTGAATCCAAGACCCAAAGCAAGTAAATAATAATTTATATACTATATAAAAATTAAAAAAAAGAAATTGTATATGATTACAGTAAACATTAAAATGCCTAAGATCGTGTATTGTTGACAATTATTTACCCTAATGAAGGTCGTGATAGACGACCGAAACGTCGGCAAGTAAAAATTAAATAATAGATTTTTTATTTAATCTCCTGGCTGCAAAGTTCCTTCGGCTTCCTGATTAAATCTCCACAACCATAAGACATTAAATTAAGTTTTTGTTATTGTTTTTGTTAAAATGTGGTGTATTTAGGAGTCCACGTTTGTTTTGAGGGGGAAATTTTAAAATACAGTCCACTAATCGGTGGAGTGGAATTAAAATACAACCACCAATTCACCCTTACTACATCTCCTTCAAGCTCTAATACTTTTCATTTATATTATTATTTTTAATTTAAGTTCTTTCTTCGGCCTCGGAGGCTATTTAGAAGCGTGTTTATTTAAAATGATTCAATTCAATTTTTGATGCATGGGACGGAATGGGAACTCCTGTCACAAAAACTCTGTCACTGTGCTCAGCACTAGGAACTCCATTTACTGTATATTTATTGTGGGGAAGTTATTAATTCCATGATTATACACATTGAATATCTGCGTAATTTATAAATATTCCTAGTTGTTTGTATATTTGTCAGTTCGTTAACAAGCTAATTAGATGAATCATTAAAAGATAGCCAATTTATCTTCCCAAATGAAAATATTACTGACTGGGTAGCTATTTACTAATGGGTTGAAATAAAAAAAAAAAAAGCGGAGGCTTATCATCTTTTAATTAAGGAAACGAGGAGTTGTTTTCTAATTAGAAATTTTTGTGCGAATAAATCCCCTCCAATTAAATAATTGCTGTGTAATTTCATTAAAAATTCGCCTATTTGGAGACTTGAGAGTTAATAAAATTCCGCTTTTTAGTGTACATTTAGTAAACACTATTTGAACAAACTTCAACATTGAGACACAATAAAAAGGAAAATTTGATTTTGAGATTTCGATGATCCGTGGCGTTTTAGATCTCCCTGGCTGAGTTAAAAAAAAAAAAAATTTGGAATTATGTCTGTGTGTGTGAATACGATTACTTAAATAGGCATATCGATGAAATTTGGTAAAATACTTCTTACACTTGTTTTTTTTTTTTGGAATGGGTGCATAAGGTGTCCGAAGACCAGTAATGACCAGTGGTCACATGCAACCAGGAAGAAAATAAAAACAAAAGGAGAAGCATAAAAGGGGAACTCAACTGCGGGAGAAATCTGTTGAGATTAGACTTGAAAGTCTGAAGATTGTAGGTTTTGAGGAAGATGGACGCAGGGAGCTTGTTCCAATCACTGGAGATCATGGGGACAAAGAAAGATTGTAAAATTGTAGATCTGTATCAACTTTTATAATAAATATGTCAAGCGGAATTATTGTAACCGAAGAATTTGTAATTTTTTGTCATTTTATTTCAATTGCACTATTTTAAAAAGTTTCACTTTTTTTTCCAAAAACTGAATAATTCTTGAGATAAGCAACGAAGAAAAAGACCTTTCAAGCTAATTTTGAAAAACAAAAGGAAAATATCAATTCTACAAGTGTCAATAAAAAAATGTAAATATAAACAAATGAAATAACACCACAATAGCCCCCAGGCAACTCTACGAGGAGAGGGATTTGCTGTGACATCCCGTCCTGTGGAAGAGACGTAAAGAAGGTTCCCTCTCAGTGATGCATTCTTCGAAAGGAGTAGGTGCTGAGGGAGTTCCCTCTCAAACTAGGACATCCTCCCTATCATAAAAGAGGTTGGATAAAAGAAACCAGGTGGAACCAGAAATAAGGATTAGATCACTAGCTAGAGATGAAAGCAGGAGGAGGAGTTAAAGTTAAGAAATTAATGAAGTGAAGTTAATGTAACTTCACGGGGTGCCGGTAGATGGTTACGGCTAGAGGTCGAGGGGTTTAAAGAGTGTCCACAAAAGCACCTCAGGTAAATAAACGATAGGAATTTCACATTTAAAAAAAAAAAAAAAATGAAATATGAGTAACAGGATCTTGATAAATAAATAGAAGATATGGTTAAAAAATTTCAAATAAAAACCTCCATTCACACAAATTAATATCAGGGATCAGTTATTTTTTTTTATAATCTAATTTAAGTTTTATTTATTAATTATACACTTTTTATTTACATTTATTACGTTAAGTTAATGGTCATGAGGTTTTTTTTTAAGCTTTTTCTCAAAAAATACACATATTTCAGAAACAAAAAACAGAACTATACACATGGGGAGTTGAATTGGAAGCATTGCTCGAGGCGAACAAAATAATAAATTTTTTAGTATCTTGTATACAAAAGAAAAATATGAACAATATTGAAATAAAGAAAGTTAAATTCATTAAAAAAACAAATGGAAGGAAATTCATTTCCAAATTTTTGAAAAAATGTATTATGTGCAATAAATATGTCAAGTAAATAGACAAGGGTCATGTAAATGAATACCGGAGACGTAACAGCCCGGAAATTAATTAAAAATCTTTTTGTATTATTGTTAATTGTCGACGTTTCGGTGGGTAAACACGACCTTCCTCAAGGCAATTAATTGTTATGAGGAAAGTCGTGATAAGAACGCAAAACGTCGACAGACAATTCTACGAGGAGAGGAAGTTCCTGTGACATTCCGTCCTATGGAAGAACGTTCCCTCTCAGTGATGCATTCCTTGGTGCTGAGTAAGTTCCTCCTCAAACTAGGACATCCTCCCTATGGATAAAAAGAACCGGGAGGAACCAGAAATAAGGATTAGTTCACTAGCTAGAAATAAGCGCAGGAGGAGGAGTTAGAGATAGGATAAAAATGTAATTTCACGGGATGTCGGTAGATAGCTACGATCCATCCAGAGGTCGGTTGGGTTTGAGGTGTGTGTCTTCACGTAAGCACCTCGGGTAAATAAACGGGGATGCCGATAGTAATTTCAATTAAGTTGCACTTGGAGCATATAAGGCAAAAAAAAAGGCAATTAAAAACAAGTATTTTCTTCTAAATCCCAAAATTGATATTATTTGTGAATATTCTACAACTCCATTCAAATTCAAAGGGAAGGGAACTAATATGTGTATGGATGGGGTCGATGTCTCTATATAGGGACAAGTCCCTCGGGTCGTTTCTTCTATCTCTAAAGAGCACGGAGAACGGGGGGGGGGGGGGGTGAGAGGGTTTAAGGTTAGGTTAGCTCCTCCTTCCACTTCTTCTTCTTCTTCTTCTTGACAGAAAGCCCCATTCGTATGCATTACGGCCCCGGGAGCCCTACGGCGTTAAAACTATCATCATCCTGATGACTTGTTTCAGGCCTGTTTACATCCTCTTCTTTTTTTTTTTATCTCTCTTTTTTATAGATCCTTCTCAACATTAATTCAAAAAAAAAATAAGGCGCAAAAAATTAAGAAATAATTATCAATAAGTGTTTCAGATCTTTTTACTTTCTCTTACCTATGTATATATGTAATATATATATAGAGAGAAAGTATTGGATTCATGTCAAAAATTCGATGTCGAGATTTTGATGGATCTTCACGTTTTGAGGTCCCCTGAATCCAAAAAAGTGGTTTTCGCGACATGGTCTGTCTGTGTGTGGGTGGGTGTGGGTGTGTGGGTGTGTGGGTGTGTGTGTGTTCAATTTTAAGCATGAAGGAATTGAGCTATGAGGTTGAAATTTTATATTTAAGTTAAACACCCCCGGGACCGGAAAAATAAGCTTTTAATCAAAATCGGCCAAAGAGTACTAGTACTTTACTGATGTACTTTTTCAGTTTTTTTCGATTTTCTCAAAATTTGCTCCAACGATTTTTTTTAAAATTCAAAAATCAATTATTTTTTAGATGCTCTTTAAAATGTATATTCTCATTTTGCGATTGAAATCTTCTGAAGACCACTTTACTCTTGTATTTCATAGGGAAGGATAGGAGAAATGGTTGCCATGGTATCAAAATATAAATATTTTCCCATACTTATAAATTTTACATCTTGAATTCAATTGTACCCTACTGTCGGAAACTAAATACATGTCGACACGAAAAATCTGGTGTGACAAGCACAGTGCACAACTTTCGATTACCGAAGGTAAGAGAAAGTTGTGTGCTGTGCGCCAGTCACACCAGATTTTTAAAACATGTGTTGTGAAAAATTATCGGGTGGATTTTGCAAATATCTCTAGGAATATGATTGTGATTTGTTATTTGGTGATGTAGGAACCTACGATTGTATGCATTTTTACTTTCTCTTACCTATGTATATATGTAATATATATATAGAGAGAAAGTATTGGATTCATGTCAAAAATTCGATGTCGAGATTTTGATGGATCTTCACGTTTTGAGGTCCCCTGAATCCAAAAAAGTGGTTTTCGCGACATGGTCTGTCTGTGTGTGTGTGTGTGTGTGTGTGTGGGTGTGTGGGTGGGTGGGTGTGTGGGTGTGTGTGTGTGTGGGTGTGTCTGTGTTCAATTTTAAGCATGAAGGAATTGAGCTACGAGGTTGAAATTTTATATTTAAGTTAAACACCCCCCGGGACCGGAAAAAATAAGCTTTTAATCAAAATCGGCCAAAGAGAACTAGTACTTTACTGATGTACTTTTTCAGTTTTTTTCGATTTTCTCAAAATTTGCTCCAACGATTTTTTTTTAAATTCAAAAATCAATTATTTTTTAGATGCTCTTTAAAATGTATATTCTCATTTTGCGATTGAAATCTTCTGAAGACCACTTTACTCCTGTATTTCATAGGGAAGATAGGAGAAATGGTTGCCATGGTAACAAAATATAAATATTTTGCCATACTTATAAATTTTACATCTTGAATTCATATGTTCCGTACTGTCGGGAACTAAATATATGTCGACACAAAAAATCTGGTGTGACAAGCACAGAACACAACTTTCGATTACCGAAGGTAAGAGAAAGTTGTGTGCTGTGCGCCAGTCACACCAGATTTTATTTAAGGTTTTTTCTATCACAAGAAGCAAGAACTTTACCACTGTAATATAGCCTAGGGATATTTAAAGTTTGTTAAAGAAGACCTTTGGATCCTGAGCGCATTTAAAAAGATAGAGGAATTTTTTACAATTGAAGCGTGGAAGAACCAAAGAAGGTAAGTGCCAAAATTACAGTAACGAGGCCAAAAACTGTTCATGAACAGAACAGTGACATCTTTTAGCGCATCTCAGAATTTTTCAAAATCCGATAGGCACATACCAGTATTCCCTTTCTTAGGACATGCAGTACATACTACATTTCTAACGTAAAATCTCAAAAAAATGGCACATACCCCCTTTGGTACTTCCACTTCAAGTGTGAAAGGTCTGGTAAAAAGTTATTCCATCTTGCTAAACCACTCAGAGATCTTCTTTAACAAACTTTAGGTATCCCTTAGGCATAGTAAAGTGGTAGAGTTCTTGCTCCTTGTGATAGAAAGACCTTAAATAAAATTAAATAAAAAAAAAAAAAAAAAACTTCAAGCACTTGTAGGTTCCTTCAACAGCAAATGTAAACGAAGGGAATTTTATAGAAGCATCGCTGATTGTTGGGCCAGCTTTTAGAAAAATTGGTTAATAAGAACATGGAGTTGTTTAGTAATTCCACCGTTACTCTAACATTCCTTTATCAAATTTTATATTAATTTCCGGTTTATAAGGCACAGATCAGTTTGATAAATAGATACATTCTTTGAATGGAGTGTTGTATGAACGATTTCGGATGAAGTATCTACATCTCTCTGAGAAGAATCACCGGCAAAAGTTGCAAATTTCTGAAAATTTATCAACATGGGAAAATATTTATATTTTGTTACCATGGCAACCATTTCTCCTATCTTTCCTATGAAGCACAAGAGTAAAGTATGCTTCAAAGAATTTTAATGGCAAAATGAGAATATACATTTCAAAGAGCATCTAAAAAATAATTGATTTTTGAATTTTAATCAACATTGTTGGAGCGAATTTTGAGAAAATTAAAAAAAAAAACTGAAAAAGTACATCAGTAAGTTCTAGAACTTTTTGTACGGTTTTGACTAAAAGCTTATTTTCACGCCTCATGGGGGTTCCTAACTGAAATATAAAATTTCAACCTCCTAGCTCTTTTCATTCTTGTGATATCTTGTTCTCAGACATACATACAGACTATTTTGTAGAATACACTTTTTTGGACTCAAGCGACCTCAAAACATGTATTTGCATCAAAATCTAGACATCGAATTTTTGACATGATCAAAATACTTTACCTCTATATATTACATATATAGGTAAGAGAAAGTAAAAAAGATAGATGTAGTTAGCAAGTAGCATTTAAATAGAAATTAGAGAGAGAGAAATTTTATTATTGAATTAATTCGCTTCAACTAAGAGAGAGATGGGAGTGGTCCATTGATCCTAAAGATAAACAACAAATCCTGAGGGTTTTGTCCATTTATCCCCCTTGGCAGCGTCTTTTCGCCATTTCGTCTTTTCCCTTTCCCCCCCCCCCCATCAAGGTATGTCTGTCTGTGAGTTCGTAATTCAGATTAGAAGAGAGGATTTTGTGTTTGGCTTTGGAATTAATAAATCATCTTCTTCTCTCTACCTCAATTGGGGAATTAAGAGGTAAGTAGTACGTAACTATCTCTCTTTAAAGTTACGCTTCCCTTTACAAATTCTAATTATCTACAAACACACAATATTCATATTTTAATTAAATGCTGGCGTTTGAATAAATAACAAAGAAACAAAAGTTGATCTATCTTTAGGCAAAGTATATTTATTTCAACTTTATTGGGATTAAATAATCTTTTTCTTTTCATTTTTGTTGAGAATAAATCCTTTAATGAAATTTGGTCCAAAACTGAAGACAAACGTCTTAATTATTAGACATTAATTTTTAAAGATTTCGTTTAAGTGATGATTAAAAAATCGTGTCTTTTTCTACCCTGGTAGGAATACACAATTGGGTCAAGCCTCGGACCAGGCTTGGACCAATCGTGCCGAGCATTGGCCGAGGTTTGGGGCAAGCCTTGTCTAACAGTTGGGCCAGGCTTGGCTCAAGCCTTGGAATGATAACAATGTACCCAGCCTTGGGAATCAAAAAAACCAAGGTTGTCCCAAGCCTCGAGAATCAAAAAAACCAAGGTTGGCCCAAGCCTTGGAAAACAAAAAATGGATGGTCGATCCAAGCCTCGAGGAAAAAAAAGTTGTTTCTCGAGAGATTTGAACTCGAGCTTTTTGGTTTTGTTCTTCATTTGTCAATGCCTTTACGCTCTCGTACACAGTTGTTATATTGATATGACTCTCTTTTAAGCTATTTGATTTGCCTTTTATTTTAGCTAAATAAACTTTATCAAACAATCACCAGATTTAAAATATATATTACTGTTTTTTTCAATTAATAGCACTTTATTTAATTTAATTTTTTTTTTTTTTAATTATATGATGGGTCAATTAACCATTGGGCCAAGCCTGATCCGAGGCTTGGCCCAATGGTCACTACCCAAGGCTCGGTAATACCATTGGGCCAAGCCTCGGTCCAGGCTTGGTCCATTGGTGACTTCCCAAGGCTCGGTTTAATAATATAATACCATTGGGCCAAGCCTCGGTCCAGGCTTGGTCTATTCGTCTTCCCAAGGTTCGGTTTAATAATATAATACTATTGGGCCAAGCCTCGGACCAGGCTTGGCCCAATGGTCACAACTCAAGGCTTGGCAAATGACAACTGGCCCAAGGTTCGGCCAATTGTCAGCATTGGCAATTCCTACCAGGGTAATTACGACTCACTCAAAATTTCATGAACCTTTTCTTGAAAGATTTTAATTTAAAAATCGATAATTTTATTGTCTATTGTCCCCGAGGTGCTTTCTTGCACAAAAACACACACCACAAACCCAACAGGCCTCTGGCCCGAGTCATCCCGCGAAGTTACATTATTTCCTATCACTAACTCCTCCTACTGCGTTCGTTTCTAGCTAATGAACTAATCCTTATTTCTGGTTCAAACCGGTTCCTTTTTCCAACCTCTTCTATGCCAGGTAGAATGTCCTAGTTTGAGGAGGAACTCCCTCAGCACCGATAGGGAACCACCTTCTTTACTTCTCTTCCACAGGACTGGATGTGAGAGCAACTCCCTCTCCTCGTAGAATTGACAGTGGTGTATTGTGATAGGATCGAATATTCCAATTCAGTACTTTCTTGATGATTTGTTTTTAGGCTATTAAATAAATGTTTATATTTAATGAAAAAAATCCCGCACACCAAGAATTTGAACACGGATCTCCTTTGTAGAAGCCGACACCCTAGCCCGTTACACCAGCAAGTCCCTATATATTATAATTATTATTTGAAGGAGGTATATAGCTGAGGCCCTAGTTTATTAATAAATTTAAATACAACTAGTTGCCTGCTCATTCATTCTACTTATTTGATTATCAACACTCAGCTATATACCTCCTTCAAATAAATCCAAGAAGAGCGCTATTTGAACATCTTTGATAACACTGTGTGATGGAGATACTGAACAATGAATCAGTCCTGAAGATGGTTCCATATGTGACCTAAAGGTCAGCGATGGTTTATTAATAAATTGAAATAAAACTAGCTGCTTGCTCATTCATTCTACCTATATAGATTATTATTCTGCTGGTGTAACTGGCTAGGGTGTCGGCTTCTCCAAAGGAGATCCGTGTTCAAATCCTTGGTGTGCGGGATTTTTTCATAAATAAAAACATTTATTTAATATAAACAAATCCTCAAGAAAGTACTGAATTGGAATATTCGATCCCACCACAATAGACCCCTGGCAATTCCACGAGGAGAGGGAATTGCTATCACATCCAGTCCTGTGGAAGAGAAGTAAAGAAGGTTCCATCTCAGTGATGACGGTGCTGAGGGAGTCCCTCCTCAAACTATGACATTCTACCTGGCATAGAAGAGGTTGGAAAAAAGGTACCGGTTTGAACCAGAAATAAGGATTAGTTCATTAGCTAGAAACGAACGCAGTAGGAGGAGTTAGTGAGAGGAAAGAAAATACCTTCACGGAATGTCGGTAGGTGGCTAGGGGCCGGTTGGGTTTGAGGTGTGTGTTTTCGTGCAAGAAAGCCCCTCGAAGACAATAGACAATAAAAGTAGAGATTTTTAAATTAAAACCTTTCAAGAAAAGAACAGAATTAGGTGCATGAAATTTTGAGTTATTTAAGAGGATGAAAAAAAAAATTTTAAAGTAAGTTAATTTTTTTTATATCATTCTTTCTCACTTCTTTTAACAACAAAATTGCTCCAAAGGAGAGGACTTCACGAAGAGAAGGTGTCTGTCGTTTTCTCTCTTGTTGAAATATTTTCAGTCATTAAGTGAAGGAGAGGAAGAAGAATATGTTGTTCAACATTCACTCTCTTCTTCTTCTTCTTCACTTCACTTCACTTTGTTAGTTTAAAGAGCGATGTGCAAAGTGGGAACGCCTTCACACCAACCACAAGACAACAACCCTTGTTGCGTTTAAGGGATAAATTTTGCTAATGAGTCTGGATTCTTAGGTTAAACATTAAAAATAAGGAAGAGAGGAGTGTGGAAAATATAAAAAATACGGTCTTTAGTGTGTCAAAAGTAGATTTTGTATTCTTTTTTTTCAAAGTTAATGACAGAATTATAATTTATTTAAGAATATGAATGAGACGATTGCAATCACAAGGGGACACAAGTAATTAATACAAAATGCGGTCTATAATTAAAAACTCCCACAATAGTAAAAAAACTTGACATTAGTGAATAGCAAACAATTCCCATTCTGGTTCTACAAACAACTTATATCGTGAGATTACTCGACACATAATTAGTGTTAGTGGTTAGTACTAATATTTAGCACGTGTTAAAAGAGGGCGTTCCCTTAATTAACAAGGGGTTGGGCTGTGACATCCTGTCCTATGGAGGGGACATAAAGAAGTTCCCTCTCAGTGATGAATTCCTTGGTGCTGAGGAAGTCCTTCCTCAAACTAGGACATTCTCATTGGATAAAAGGAACTGGAATTTAATTCTCGAATATTTGTTGTTGCATTGTGTCCTATCAATAGATGTTGACTTGAGGTTACGGGGGACACAAGCCCCTAAGAGTATATCAGGAGAGCTGCCCAAAAATCATAAAAGTAAATGAATATATTTGTGTAGATATTTTGAAGAAATTTGATTATAATTAATTTTTCAAAACATTAAATTATTCCAATGTTACTCCCACGTTTCTAATAAACTACTTAATTTGAAATAGAATAATTAAAAATTGTGAATGTTTATAGAAGATATCGTAATGTATTCAGTTTAGTTTTTAAACATAGAACGGAGATTAATATCCACTGCGAAATCAGCGGTATCGCTGCGATAATTATACACTAGATATATATTTTCTATTTCATTATATACCCTACATTTGTATGGGAATTGTAAAATAAAAATTCGAATTTATTTACAATTTTAAATTTTAATATTTTATTAATAAAATAAAACAGTCTTATTTCAAAATATAATAAACTGAAATAATAATAAACAATAATAATCACAAAAGAATAAAAATAAATAAAAGTGTTGTCACAAAGGTTGTTGCGACATCCTGTCCTATGAGAGGGGAAGTAAAGAAGTTTCCCGATCAGTGATGCATTCTTTCGAAAGGAGTAGGTGCTGAGGGAGTTCCTCCTCAAACTAGGACATTCTCTCTAGCTTATAAGAGGTTGGTTAAAATGAAAAGTTGGTTTAGAACAGAAATAAGGATTAGCTTTGTTAGTAGAAATGATGTAACTTCACGGGGGTGCCGGTAGATGGCTACGACCAGAGGGCGGTTGAGTTTGAGGTGTGTATCTTCGTACATTCGGGTAAATAAATGGGGATCCCGGTATTTCAAATAAGAAATAAATGAAATGTTCCATGTAAGGAGATATTTCCTTTAATCTCGAAGTGACTTCACAAATATAGTGAAGCCAACGTAAAATAGACACAATTTAAGAACAAATTTTCAAACAAAGTTTGTATTCAGCAAATGATAATTTCACAAAAAACAAGATACACTTTTGTGTATTCCATCATGAAAATGTGTCTTTATTTTTGAATTATGTGAAAAAATAAAGAAAGAAAGAGAGCGAATGCGAGATATAAAAATTACTTTAGCTTTCCGTTATCCATCAGTGCTTTTTTTACTTTTTTTTTATTTCTGGGTCATCTATAGATTTTTTTTTTTTTTTATCTCTCTAGGTTATTATTTTCTAACGAATATCTATTGTCAGAAATGCGAACGGATAAAAATCCACTTGATTGGATTCAAACCCAATGAGCCACGGAGCAGGAGAGCAACAAAAAAAAAAAATAATAATAAAATAAAGTAACGTTGAATTTATGACGATATTTTTCGTAAAGAGAGGATTTCATTTAAAATTTATAGATTTTTCTTTCCAGCGTGTTCTGTTCTTTTTTTTATTTTAATAACTTAAGAAATATCTGATTTGAAAGACGACATTTCAAAGAAAACCTCAGATGCCGAAAAAGTCTTAAATTTAAAAAAGGTGTTCGAGAAGTTTTAGCATCATTAATAGGTTAGAGATCTTTTCATTAGATTTCAACTCTGACCCAGGCTCTTGTTGAGACAATTGACTCATTAGTGATATGTTTCAAGTTTTATTTGTGAAATAATACTTAATCCGACATTACAGTCATTTAAAATGATTCCATTTCCTACTAGAGAGTTGCTGTGATATCCTGTAATGCGGAAGGGTCGTAAAGAAGGTTCCTCAGTGATGCACACTCTGCAAGGAGTCGGTACTAAGGGAAGCCCTTTCAAAGTAGGGACATCCTCCCTAGCATAGAAGATGTTGGATAAAAGGAGGCAAAATAAGGATTAGTTCACTAGCTTTAAACAAACAGGTGGAGGAGTTAGAGATACGAAATCATATAACCGGTAGATGGTTTGAGATGTGTGTCTTTGTGCACGAAAGCAGCTCGGGTAAATAAACGGGGTTCCTGATAGGAATTTCAAAATAAATAAATAAATGCATCACCTAGTATATAATTTTGAATAATATTGCATAAATTTTTATATTTATTTATTGGGGAGTGAAATGAAATTAATCCTATTGTTTTTTTCTTTTAAGAATTTAATCTCCCTCAGTTGAGTTCAGAACATCCTCAGAAAGTCATCATTATTATAAAGTCTCAAAGGTAGATTTTATACATAGTCAAAACTTATAAAAATAAATTTTCTACATCAATT
>JAKCPI010031153.1:0-103002 GCA_023213315.1 Euborellia annulipes
TGAGATATTTTTCTCAGACACACAGACAGACACACACCCACACACCCACCCACAGACAGACCATGTCGCGAAAACCACTTTTTGGATTCAGGGGACCTCAAAACGTGAAGATCCATCAAAATCTCGACATCGAATTTTCGACATGAATCCAATACTTTCTCTCTATATATATATTACATATATACATAGGTAAGAGAAAGTAAAAACGCAGGCTGTTAGTCCCGCTGGCATTCGACAATCAGTCTTTAAGTACTGATTGTTCTGAAGAAAGAGGCGACTGGCAAGCGAATAAGATCATCTTCAGAAGGTGATTCCATATCACTGGGCTAGACATATTTACAAATAAACGGATAATACGCAAAAGTATTTATTCTTTGGCCGACAGTCCTTATAATTAAATCGATTAATATAATTTATCACTGAGAACGAGAAGAGAACCCATCGCTGATTGACAACGCGACGTTTCTCTTTGACAATGAGCAACGAAACGCCGTGAAGTTCTTCCAGAGCTTGCTAAGCTGTTCGTTTGTTTTTACTTTTTGTAAGCATGTAAAAAAGAAAAACTCTAGAGAAAATCTACATAACAGTTATATCCCAGAATGTGAAGATGGACTTTTTAACAACCTGTAATTGTTCTGAAGAAGGAGGCGACTCGCGTCCGAAACGTCGGCGATTAATTTTTAATTTCTCTTACCCTATATATGAAATATATAGAGAGAAAGTGTTAAATTAATGAATATTTTGAATAATTATTAGAGTCCATTATGAAAAATTAAAGATCCCTCTATACACAACTGCAGCACACGGCGCTTGGCGTCTCTAGCGTCGGCCTCTCTCCTGAGCATTATGTGTTTATAATTTCAGTTCAGTTCCACGTTGTATCTCCTTCCGATTTAATCTTAATGTTTTAACCCTTTTACTGAATAAATCTTTTCCTAATAAAATTGTGTTTGGTCATTAGTAAAATTAAAACCCCGAACAGGTTATGGACCCAGTTTACCAAACACATAATTAAAAAAAAAAATTAAAATTAAAAACGTAAAAAGTAAAAAATTAAGAACGAACGTGACAAAGAAAACCAACAAGATGGCCTCCTTTGAAGATTTGACCTCCGTCGAAAAACTAACTAATACCGAAACATATCAATTATGGAAGTTTCAAATAATAATAATTTTCAAATCCAACGGCTTATGGAACTTAGTAAACGGTGATGAAGTCCTTCCATCGGGTGCAGACACCAAGACATCGGCAGATTTTTATCGTCGAGACGCCAAAGCTCAAAAATTTATTATAACGACAATTGAAAAAAAATATGTCTGCATATAGTCAACTGCCAAACGTCAAGAGAAATGTTTAACAAATTAAAAAACATTTTTGATAAAGACTCGGAAGAACAAAAGTGCAATTTATTGAGGGACTTCTTCAACTTAAAATATGAAAAAGGCTCAGACATTTCACTACACATAAGCAAAATCGAAGGTCTGGCATTCAGATTAAAAAACCTAAGCCAAGACATAGACGACGGAATGATAATATCTAAAATTTTAACAACTTTACCAGAAAAGTATAAATATTTTAATACTGCATGGGATTCTACACCGGAAGGTGAAAGAACACTAACAAAATTAACTTCGAGGCTACTGGCAGAAGAGGCAAGAAATAAGGAAACCACAGAAGAAAATGCAGTCGCATTTGCTTCAATGAAAAGTGAAAATAGACATTTTAAAAAGGGTGAAAAATTAAGATGCTTTAAATGTAATAATATAGGACACTTTGCTAAAAACTGCAGGAAGGAAGTGAAAAGAAGTTGCTCCATCTGTAAAAAAGATAATCATTTAGAAGAAGACTGTTACTTTCCGAAAGAAGAAACAAGAAAAACGTAACAGGGTGGCATTTTTGGTTGAAAAGAGTGAAGAAGAGAATAGTGATAAAACTTTTATTGTGGATTCGGGATCATCTGCACACATGGCAAATAATATTAACATTTTTAAAACTTTTACTGAAACAAAATCAACAATTTCAACAGCTAAAAAGGGATTGTCCATGGAAAGTGAAGGATTTGGTGTCGTGGAAGGCAGTGAATGTATTTTAAACGATGTACTTTTTATTCCTAATTTAAGTAAAAATCTGCTCTCAGTAAGTGCTATCACAGAGAAAGAAGGAAAAGTGATATTTTATAAAGATAAAGTAACAATTATTTAGTATAAGGGTATTTTATGGCTGGTGGAATTTGTATCAGGAATGAAAGTACGAAGAAAAATGCAGCCAGAATTTTTTCTTTCTTGAAATATATTTTTAAAGAAAAAATTCTGGCTGCATTTTTCTTCGTACTTTCATTCCTGTAACAATTATTAAAAATCAAGAAAAAGTTATCGAAGGAACGAAGAATGAAAATGGTTTATATATGGTGAATCTTAATAAACAACCACAAACTTTTCTATCAGAGGTAAAAGTAGAAATGGCACAACTATGGCACAGAAAACTAGGACATTTAGGTGTGAATAATATGAAGAAATTAGTAGATATGTCGACAGGAATCAACATAGATAAAAATGACTTTGATAAATTAAATGAAATATGTAAAACGTGTTTAGAAGCTAAGCAAACAAGACTACCATTTAACAATGTAAGGACAAGAGCTACTAGGCCACTTGAAATCATACATACAGATCTATGTGGCCCCATTGATCCTATCACATGGGATGGAAAAAAATATATTTTAACTTTTTTGGATGATTTTACCCATTATTCAATGATATACTTACTGGAAAATAAATATGAAGTATCAGAGTATATAAAACAGTATATTCAAGAAGTTGAAGCTTATCACAACATGAAAGTGTCAAAGGTCAGAAGTGACAATGGAACAGAGTTCGTTAACACAAACTTAAAAAACTGGTATAGGAATAAAGGAATATTAATGGATCTATCTGTACCCCATTCTCCTCAGCTTAATGGTAAAGCAGAGAGATTGAATCGAACTTTAATGGAAAAAGCTAGGGCTCTTATCTTCGACTCCAAGTTGGATAAGAAGTTCTGGGGTGAAGCTGTGAGAGTGGCAACATATCTCTTAAACCGATCTCCTAGTGAAACAATTAATAAAACACCATCAGAATTATGGACTCAAAGAAAACCAAACCTCTCGAATATACATCTTTTTGGAAGTAAGGCTCATGCTAAGGTTAATGGATATTTAAAAAAACTTGAAGAAAGAAGCAAAGAATTTATTCTTATAGGATATGCGCCAAATGGATATCGATTGTGGGATGAAGAAAAAGAAGAAATAGTAATAAGAAGAGACGTAGTTTTTGAAGAATCTAAAATTAACACTCAAAGAAAAAAGTCAGTAAAAATCGATATAATAAATCATGAAATGGAAGATGATGAAGAAGAGAAGAAGAGAGAAGAGGTAGAGGTGAATGAGTCAGTCGTGAATGATGAATCAAATGAATTTTTAGAAGAAAACGCTACAAGTACAGAAGAAGAAGAAGAAGGTGAACAGAATATTAAAACTACTAGAAGCGGCAGAAAAATAAACTTGCCAAAGAAACTACAAGACTACGACCTCAATGAAAATGAAACCTTTTCGGCCATGCTAAGTTACGAGGAAGTGATGGAAAGCGATGATAGGGAAAAATGGCTGCAAGCGATTGAAGAGGAAAAGGATTCATTGAAGAGGAACAAAACCTGGAAATTGGTGGATGAACAGACAATAAAAAACAGAAAAATTTTAACAAGCAAGTGGGTGTTTAAAATTAAGGACAACGGAAACTATAAAGCAAGGTTAGTGGTGCGGGGATGCCAGCAGAAATATGGCATTGACTACAAGGAAACCTTCAGTCCAGTGGTCAATGCAACTGCCTTAAGAATAATACTGGCACTGGCCGCATCCAATAATTATTTTATTAAGAAATTTGATATAAAAACGGCTTTTTTATATGGAGACTTGTCGGAGGAGATTTATATGAAATTACCTGAAGGTTACTCAGAAAAAGGCAAGATATGTAAACTTCAAAAATCATTGTATGGACTGAAACAGGCTCCGCTAGAATGGAATAAAACTTTTACTAACTTTCTGAAAGAAAACAACCTACATATGTTAAAAACTGAAAACTGCATTTTTAAAAATAAAAATAATACCTTAATACTTGCTATATATGTTGATGATGGCATTCTCATCGGAAACAATGAAACAGAAATGGAAGATTTATTGAAAAATCTTAGAAACAAATTTGAGATGACCTATAGTAATAATCCAGAGTCATTTCTTGGAATAAAAATTGAAAAACAGGAAACTGGTATTTTATTAACTCAGGAAGACTATATCAAAAATATGATTCAAAAATTTAATATGCAAGACTCGAAGATAGTATCAACTCCGCTAGCTATAAATTCAAACTTAGAAGACACCTGTAATACAAACTTCCCATACAGGGAATTAATTGGAAGTCTGCTATATGCATCAAGCAAAACTAGACCCGACATTGCATTTGCAGTTGGGTACGGCAGCAGGAATATGGAGAAACCTACAAATCAAGATGTGACAAATATGAAACGCGTTTTAAGATATCTAAACGGAACAAAGAACCTAGGTGTAAAATATGAGCGCAACTCAAACTTGGATGAAATAATTGCCTATAGTGATAGTGACTTCGCTGGCGACGTAACAACTAGAAAAAGCACAACAGGATATGTAATATATTATTGTGGTGGACCAGTGAGTTGGTGTAGTCGCAAACAACCAATAGTCTCTTTATCCAGCACCGAGGCTGAATACATTGCCGCCGCAGACTGTGTAAAGGAATTAATGTATCTGAAATCGCTGATTCAAGAATTAACAGGACGTGACCTAAAAATTAACTTAAAAGTGGACAATCAAAGTGCAATAACATTAGTAAAGAACAATCAATTTAACAAACGTTCTAAACACATTGACGTAAGATATCATTTTATAAATGAAAAAGTGAGGGAGGGTAGTGTAAGCTTAAATTATTGCCCATCCGATGAACAAATCGCTGATATCTTAACAAAACCCTTGAATGTAAACAAATTTGCAAAATTTAAAAATAATTTAATGTGTAAAAATAACTAATATTAAAATGTTTGTACCATCTTTTGTAAATGATGGACTCTAAAATTAGAAGAAGATGTTAAATTAATGAATATTTTGAATAATTATTAGAGTCCATTAAGAAAAATTAAAGATCCCTCTATACACAACTGCAGCACACGGCGCTTGGCGTCTCTAGCGTCGGCCTCTCTCCTGAGCATTATGTGTTTATAATTTCAGTTCAGTTCCACGTTGTATCTCCTTCCGATTTAATCTTAATGTTTTAACCCTTTTACTAAATAAATAGATATGACTAAGAGTTGTCCAGATAAATGTATTTTAATTAATTATGAGGAAGAGTTTTATTTTTTATTTTAAATATTTGATTAATATATTTTTTTTGAAGCCAGTTAGAACCTGTTTTCCAATGCTTTCCTATGGAAGATTTGTGAACCCCCTAAAGGGGGGTGATTGAACTTTCTGAGGTCTAAAAATACCATTTTCAATTATTTACACCCTAAGAAAGCGTCATTTTAAATTTTATTAAAATCCAATAAAAATTATTCTAAGGTGTGGAATTTCATTTTTCAATTATTTACTCTCTGTGGAAGCGTCATTTTAAGCTTATCAAAAAAATGTGAAAAATAAATAAGGGATATTTTTTGGGGGGGGCGACGATTTGAAGGAAATGTGAAATCTTAGAAGGAAGAAGTCAGTCAAAAAAAAAAAAGAAAATTTAATTATATAACAATTTTTATTATTTTTCATTTGAGAGATTTAATTTTCTCATTATTATAATTAATTAGCTTTAATTTTTCATAAAGTGAGAGAGAATACAATGTTTTCCAATGGAAGAATTCTAGATTTGTGATCCCCTGATAAGGGGAGTTCCCTACCCCCCTAATTTGACATAATTATAGCCTAAAACCATCCCCGGAAAATACTCTACTTATTAAAAAAATCTCCATGAGAATCGGTTTGGTAGTTTCGGAGTCTATGCGTTACAAACAGACAGACAGACAGACAGAGATTTGTCTTTGAAAAATAGCAAAAGTATTAAGGCTCAAACAGACAGAACGCGAAATTCGCGTCGCTTGGCGTTTTTTCAACGCCGCGAAAGGGCGCGAAATGTTGTACAAGGCAAGACTGTATCATCTCCGTCACACAGGGGGCGAACTTACGCGGCGTAAACGCTCTCTTTCGCGCGACAGCTTTTTCGAGTTGTACAAATTTACAACTCCTTCGCGCGAACAGGCGAAATTATCAAGATGAGTAATGAAATAAAAAACTTATAGAGTTAAAAACACTTGTTTTTTCGCCTCTAACTAAATAAAAGTAAATAATATTAAAGTTATATTATAGTCTATATTTAATAAGACTGTAATAGCCCTCGGGGCATGGCGTAGAGGTTAGCGTGCTAACCTCGTATACCAAACGTCGCGGGTTCGGACCCCAGGCAGTCCGATGATTTTATTTAAGCCAATTGGATACCAAATGGCTTAAATAAGAATGCCTGGACCCCTATATGTATATTTATATAATAACGGTTATCGTCTAAAGTCTTAAATGGCCTGAGTTGGCGAAAAAGACTGTGTGAATGTGTGTGAGTGGGAGTGTGAATGAGAAAAAAAAGTGTGAATGTTTTTTAAAAAATCTGGTGTGACTGGCGCACAGCACAACTTTCTCTTACCTTCGGTAATCGAAAGTTGTGTACTGTGCTTGTCACACCAGATTTTTTGTGTCGACATAGATTTAGTTCCCGGCAGTAGGGAATATTTGAATTCAGATGTAAAATTTATAAGTATGGGAAAATATTTATATTTTGTTACCATGGCAACCATTTCTCCTATCTTTCCTATGAAGCACAAGAGTAAAGTGTGCTTCAAACAATTTTGAGGGAGCAAAACGAGAATATACATTTGAAAGAGCATCTAAAAAATAATTGATTTTTGAATTTTAATCAAAATCGTTAGAGCGAATTTTGAGAAAATCGAAAAAAACTGAAAAAGTACATCAGTAAAGTACTAGTACTCTTTGGCCGATTTTGATTAAAAGCTTATTTTTCCGGTCCCGGGGGCTGTTTAACTTAAATATAAAATTTCAACCTCCTAGCTCAATTCCTTCATGCTTAAAATTGAACACACACACACACACCCACCCACACACACACACACACACACAGACCATGTCGCGAAAACCACTTTTTTTGGATTCAGGGGACCTCAAAACGTGAAGATCCATCAAAATCTCGACATCGAATTTTTTGACATGAATCCAATACTTTCTCTCTATATATATATTACATATATACATAGGTAAAGAGAAAGTAAAAAAAAAAAAAAAAGACTGTAATAAATATGTTTTTTGTTGGCAGCCAATCTATGATTAGTAAAAAGTCCGAATCGAGGTAATTGAGTAGTATTATCTTATTCTAATTTACAAGTCTCGAAAAATATTTAATCAAAGTTATCATTAATAAAATAAGATTTAAATAAAATCTAATTTTGCAATGATATTCAATTTCTTTCGTAATATAGGCCTAATACTTTATTTATAAAATATTTATAAATTCATTAAATAAAGGTTGTTGAAACATATACACAATACCGGATCGTACGCCCAGATTACGCTTCCAGTGCGGCTTAGCAAAAACGCCTTTCGCCGCGAAATGCGCGCGTAGCCTGAGCGTCGCGAATTTCGCGTTCTGTCTGTTTGAGCCTTTAAAATAAAATATAGATATAGGTAATTAAAATTAAAAATTGAATAATTAAATCTCACAATTATTATTTTATAATTCGTCATATATATTAAATTTCAGCTTTCTATTTTTGTCATTTATATGGATAGAGATTATATTTGAAATTCCGGGGGCTCGCTGGTGTAGTGAGCTAGGGTGTCGGCTTCTGCAAAGAAGATCCCTGTTCAAATCCTTGGCGTGCGGGATTTTTTCATTAAATAAAAATATTTATTTAATGTAAACAAATCCTCAAGCAGGCACTGGATTGGAATATAGGATCTCACCACAATAGCCCCCAGGCAACTCCACGAGGAGAGGGAGTTGCTGTGACATCCCGTCCTGTGGAAGGGACGTAAAGAAGATTCCCTGTCAGTGATGCATTCTTCGAAAGGAGTAGGCTACACGCCGGTGCTGAGGGAGTCCCTCCTCAACTAGGACATCCTCCATAGCATAGAAGAGGTTGGATATAAGGAGCCGGTTGGAACCAGAAATAAGGATTAGTTCACTAGCTAGGGACGAACGCAGGAGGAGGAGCTAGAGATAGGATATGATGTAACTTCACGGGGTGCCGGTAGATGGCTACGGCCAGGGGCCGGTTGGGTTTGAGTGTGTGTGTCTCCGTACACGTAAGCACCTCGGGGTAAATAAACAGGGATCCCGATAGGAATTTCAAAAAAAAAAAAATATGATTTGAAATTCCTATCAGGATCCCCGTTTACTTTACCGGAGGTGCTTTTGTGCACGGAGACACACACCTCAAACCCAACCGGCCTTTGCCTTTAACCATCTACCGGCACCCCGTGAGTTACATCATTTCCTATCTCTAACTCCCCTCCTGCGTTCATTTTCCTAGACTAGTGAACTAATCCTTATTTCTGGTTCCTTTTATCCAACCTCTTCTATGCTAGGGAGACTTAGAGTCCTAGCTTGAGGAGGGACTCCCTCAGCACCGACTCCTTTCGAAGAATGCATCACTGAGAGGGAATCTTCTTTACTTCCCTTCCACAGGACGGGATGCCTCAGCAACTCCCTCTCCCCGTAGAGTTGCCTGAGGGCTATTGTGGTGAGATCCAATACTCCAATCCAGTGCCTGCTTGAGGATTTGTTTACATTAAAAAAAATAAATATTTTTATTTAATGAAAAAATCCCGCACGCCCAGGGATGTTATATATAGGGATTGTTCATGTTACAAACAAACACCTGGTAAAATAAAATTATTCGTAAATAAAAACACATTGTTTCTTGCTGATAAAAATTTATTTACTAGGGTATTTTACAAAAGTTGGTTAATTTTTGAAATATTCTTTAGTTTACTGTATATAATGGTAGATGGCATCCCAATGATATGGAAAATTCAAATAACTCATTTTCAAAAAAATTTCACTTACACCACTATGTTTCTCAGCCTTCTATATAGGAAAGGGAACATTAAAATTTAAAATTGACCTATGGCTCAAAGGTGGAGCATTGGCTTCTGAAACCAAAGGTTGAGGGTTCGCATCCTACCTCAGGCGGCGAATTTTATTTCAATTAATTAGGATACCAATCAATTGAAATAAATAAGGAATGCGTCTGAATGGCCTCAGATGCCTAAAAAGACCTTAAAATAAAAACAATTCTCAGATATATTTTTGTTTTCAAATTCGTTTTGGGGTCTTATTCGGCAACTGAGGCGATTTAGACTCCGTCCCTATTAATTGGTATCCAATTCAATTAAAATAAATTTTATCGCCCGGGACGGGATGCGATCCCTTGATCTTTGACAGCTTAAAGTATAGTGCTAATTAGTCTTGAATCTGATTTTGCCTTTTTTTTGCATATTGAGGCTGAACGCACACCGATTGAGCAAAAACATTTTGCTCAATGCCAAAACATTTTGTTCAATGATCTTGAATCATGCTCAATTGTGTTTTGCCTTTTCAGTGTGCGTTGACCCATAGAAAAGCATTGAAGAAACAATTTTAAGCACCATTAGTCAAAAACGTTTTTTCCGAAAACGTTTTTTGCTCAATTGGTGTGCGTTCAGTCTGAGACTATTGTGATTATGGATCTTTTGACTGAAGCGTTGACAATATTTATGGTCACCAACAAAAACTTTACAACTAAATAGTTAGTATGTATATAAACATAACATCATACATACATACATAGATAGTTTCATTGAGTTAATTCTCTCTGTCTCACGTTAGAGACAGCGAGAATTTTATTTTTATCCCCGGGTTTAATTGAATTTACGTAGACATTTGATTCCCATTTGAATGTCTCAAAGTCTCTACGTCATAGTAGAGAGAGAGAGGGACGGTGTAGGAGGATACGATTAATATGGAATATACATAGTTCTCTAGAGATCTCCCTATTCGGATAGATATGTAGATAGATGGAAAATCCACCCATGTGGGAGAGAGGGACGCCGTTTATCTTGACATGCAATCAAAAATTCAGAGAACGTTTGTCCCTTTGAGAGATTCAATTTTCATATTAGATATCTATTATCATATTACAAATTTTAAAATAAAATAAATTCTCTCTGGTATTATTTTAACACAATTTAAATAATTTCCATTTATTTTTAATTTTTTTTTTTATAACATTTATTTATTTATTCATACAGGTCAGCTCTCAGCGTGTCACTAATTTAGCAGTTACAGAACTCAGTGATACAGGAATACATCATCCTATTTATAGGAGGTCGTACCGTATTTTACAAACTACAAGACGTTTGAGGTGCGTCTTATACTCGAAATTAATATAAAAATGAAGAGGACAACGATGTCGAGGAAGAGGAAGATGATTTTCAGGAATTATAAAGGTCAGTTCGGCTTTATAAACAAATAATTTTTTTTTTTAGTCTGATTATGAAATCTAATAATTTATTTAATGTTCAGGAAATCCCAAATGAGCAACGCAGCTAGTCGTTTTTTTTTTTTCAATTTTTATTTAAATATAAAGCGCCAGGGGCAACGTTTCCGTCGCATATAGGACCATCATCAGGGTTAAAATAAAACAGACAAAATAAACATTGATCACAAATTCTTTCTAGTTGCACCATTACATAATTTATTATAGCCTAATATATTATTATATTATATATTATTATTATAATGTTTTATGTAATGGTGCAACTAGAAAGAATTTGTGATCAATGTTTGATTTTGTCTGTTATATTTTAGCCCTGATGATGGTCCTATATGCGACCGAAACGTTGGCCCTGGCACTTTATATTTAAATAAAAATTAAAAAAAAAACGACTAGCTGCGTTACTCATTTGGGATTTCCTGAACCTTAAATAAATTGTATTATCAGCTATACACCTCAATTTAATCAAAGTAAATCTAATAATAAAAATCTGGTGTGACTTGTCACACGGCACACAACTTACCTTAAGTAAGAGAATGTCAGTGTCCTGGGCTTGTCATGGCAACTATTTATTTGAATACATCAAGAAGTGTATTTTTTCTATGTGATTAAAGTTTTTCTTATTGATCAGGAAGCCGAAGGAACTTTACAGTCAGAAGATTAAAAATCTTTTATTTAATTTTTACTGCTGACTTTCGTTGAACATTGAATCCAAGACCCCAAGCAAGTAAATAATAATTTATATACATATATAAAAAATAAAAAAAGAAATTAAATATGATTACAGTAAAAATTAAAATACCTAAGATCGTGTATTGTTGACAATTATTTGCCCTAATGAAGGTCGTGATAGACGACCGAAACGTCGGCAAGTAAAAATTAAATAAAAGATTTTTTATTTAATCTCCTGGCTGCAAAGTTTTTTCGGCTTCCTGATTAAATCTCCACAACCATAAGACATTAAATTAAGTTTTTGTTATTGTTTTTGTTAAAATGTGGTGTATTTAGGAGTCCACGTTTGTTTTGAAGGGGAAATTTTAAAATACAGTCCACTAATACCACCCTTCCTACATCTACACGTTTGTTTGGAGTTGGAATTTTAAAATACAATCCACCAATACCACCCTTCCTACATCTTCTTCAAGCTCTAACACTTGTCATTTATATTATTTTTTAATTTAAGTTCTTCGGCCTCGGAGGCTATTTAGAAGCAGTGGCGGCTCGTGACCGAGACAACTGGGTAGGCGACAAAATATATATATATATATATATATATATATATATATATTACTTACGAAAAATAAAAAAAGAAAGAAAAAAGGCGTATTTATTTATTTTTGTAAATTAAATCTATTCGCCTATCTTTAATTTAGAAAATAATTCAATAATTTGATCTGTGAAGTTATCTTGTTTCGAAATTTGAACTAATAAATCTTTTTCTATTGATAACAACGAAAGAGAAGACAACCTTTCCTGCGACATTGAGTTTATTAAATAAATTTTTATGCGTTTTAAACATGAGAAATTGCGCTCTACGGTAACACTTGTCATCGGCTTGGCATAGGCTACTTAGTTCATCGCCTAACCGTTCGACTTATAGCGCTAGCTATCACTGCTGTGCGCATGCGCGACTGTCTAGAAATGTGGGAGCGGAGTGTGGAGTACAGGCAGTAAATAGGCAAAGAAAAATATCGCCTTTACTTTATAAATACGAGGTTCTGAAGTGTTTCAAATTTTTTTTTTGCAAAATCATATATATTAATTAAGTATTAATTAATATAGTAATTATTTTATGAAACTAAATATTTTTAAACTTAATAAATATAATAAAATTGATAAATATTTTTCATCTGTATATTTATAAGGTAGGCGTCGCCTACCTGCTACCTACGAGCCGACTGTTTAGAAGCAGTTTATTTAAAATGATTCAATTCAATTTTCGATGCATGGGACGGAATGGGAACTCCTGTCACATAAACTCCACCACTGTGCTCAGCACCTAGGAACTCTATTTACTGTATATATATTGTGGGGAAGTTATTAATTCCATGATTATACACATTGAATATCTGCGTAATTTATAAATATTCCTAGTTGTTTGTATATTTGTCAGTTCGTTAACAAGCTAATTAGATGAATCATTAAAAGATAGCCAATTTATCTTCCCCAAATGAAAATATGACTGACTGGGTAGCTATTTACTAATGGGTTGAAATAAAAAAAAAAAAGCGGAGGCTTATCATCTTTTAATTAAGGAAACGAGGAGTTGTTTTCTAATTAGAAATTTTTGTGCGAATAAATCCCCTCCAATTAAATAATTGCTGTGTAATTTCATTAAAAATTCGCCTATTTGGAGACTTGAGAGTTAATAAAATTCCGCTTTTTAGTGTACATTTAGTAAACACTATTTGAACAAACTTCAACATTGAGACACAATAAAAAGGAAAATTTGATTTTGAGATTTCGATGATCCGTGGCGTTTTAGATCTCCCTGGCTGAGTTAAAAAAAAAAAATTTGGAATTATGTCTGTGTGTGTGAATACGATTACTTAAATACGCATATCGATGAAATTTGGTAAAATACTTCTTACACTTGTTTTTTTTTTTTGGAATGGGTGCATAAGGTGTCCGAAGACCAGTAATGACCAGTGGTCACATGCAACCAGGAAGAAAATAAAAACAAAAGGAGAAGCATAAAAGGGGAACTCAACTGCGGGAACTGAGAAGATGCTGTTGAGATTAGACTTGAAAGTCTGAAGATTGTAGGTTTTGAGGAAGATGGACGCAGGGAGCTTGTTCCAATCACTGGAGATCATGGGGACAAAGAAAGATTGTAAAATTGTAGATCTGTATCAACTTTTATAAAAATGTCGCGCCCCCTCGGCGGGCCTTCTGCGGGCGGGGCGCCCTTGCCCCTTGGGCGAGGTGGGTTTTGGGGGGGGGGGCGGGGGCTCCCCCCCGGGGGGGGGTGGGGGGGGTGTGGGGGGGATAGATATGTCAAGCGGAATTATTGTAACCGAAGAATTTGTAATTTTTTGTCATTTTATTTCAATTGCACTATTTTAAAAAGTTTCACTTTTTTTTCCAAAAACTGAATAATTCTTGAGATAAGCAACGAAGAAAAAGACCCTTCAAGCTAATTTTGAAAAACAAAAGGAAAATATCAATTCTACAAGTGTCAATAAAAAAATGTAAATATAAACAAATGAAATAACACCACAATAGCCCCCAGGCAACTCTACGAGGAGAGGGATTTGCTGTGACATCCCGTCCTGTGGAAGAGACGTAAAGAAGGTTCCCTCTCAGTGATGCATTCTTCGAAAGGAGTAGGGCTGAGGGAGTTCCCTCAAACTAGGACATCCTCCCTATCATAAAAGAGGTTGGATAAAAGAAACCAGGTGGAACCAGAAATAAGGATTAGATCACTAGCTAGAGATGAAAGCAGGAGGAGGAGTTAAAGTTAAGAAATTAATGAAGTGAAGTTAATGTAACTTCACGGGGTGCCGGTAGATGGTTACGGCTAGAGGTCGAGGGGTTTAAAGAGTGTCCACAAAAGCACCTCAGGTAAATAAACGATAGGAATTTCACATTAAAAAAAAAAAAAAAAAATGAAATATGAGTAACAGGATCTTGATAAATAAATAGAAGATATGGTTAAAAAATTTCAAATAAAAACCTCCATTCACACAAATTAATATCAGGGATCAGTTATTTTTTTTTATAATCTAATTTAAGTTTTATTTATTAATTATACACTTTTTATTTACATTTATTACGTTAAGTTAATGGTCATGAGGTTTTTTTTTTAAGCTTTTTCTCAAAAAATACACATATTTCAGAAACAAAAAACAGAACTATACACATGGGGAGTTGAATTGGAAGCATTGCTCGAGGCGAACAAAATAATAAATTTTTTAGTATCTTGTATACAAAAGAAAAATATGAACAATATTGAAATAAAGAAAGTTAAATTCATTAAAAAAACAAATGGAAGGAAATTCATTTCCAAATTTTTTAAAAAATGTATTATGTGCAATAAATATGTCAAGTAAATAGACAAGGGTCATGTAAATGAATACCGGAGACGTAACAGCCCGGAAATTAATTAAAAATCTTTTGTATTATTGTTAATTGTCGACGTTTCGGTGGGTAAACACGACCTTCCTCAAGGCAATTAATTGTTATGAGGAAAGTCGTGATAAGAACGCAAAACGTCGACAGACAATTCTACGAGGAGAGGAAGTTCCTGTGACATTCCGTCCTATGGAAGAACGTTCCCTCTCAGTGATGCATTCCTTGGTGCTGAGGAAGTTCCTCCTCAAACTAGGACATCCTCCCTATGGATAAAAAGAACCGGGAGGAACCAGAAATAAGGATTAGTTCACTAGCTAGAAATAAGCGCAGGAGGAGGAGTTAGAGATAGGATAAAAATGTAATTTCACGGGATGTCGGTAGATGGCTACGATCCATCCAGAGGCCGGTTGGGTTTGAGGTGTGTGTCTTCACGTAAGCACCTCGGGTAAATAAACGGGGATGCCGATAGTAATTTCAATTAAGTTGCACTTGGAGCATATAAGGCAAAAAAAGGCAATTAAAAACAAGTATTTTCTTCTAAATCCCAAAATTGATATTATTTGCGAATATTCTACAACTCCATTCAAATTCAAAGGGAAGGGAACTAATATGTGTATGGATGGGGTCGATGTCTCTATATAGGGACAAGTCCCTCGGGTCGTTTCTTCTATCTCTAAAGAGCACGGAGAACGGGGGGGGGGGGGGTGAGAGGGTTTAAGGTTAGGTTAGCTCCTCCTTCCACTTCTTCTTCTTCTTCTTCTTGACAGAAAGCCCCATTCGTATGCATTACGGCCCCGGGAGCCCTACGGCGTTAAAACTATCATCATCCTGATGACTTGTTTCAGGCCTGTTTACATCCTCTTCTTTTTTTTTTATCTCTCTTTTTTATAGATCATTCTCAACATTAATTCAAAAAAAAAAATAAGGCGCAAAAAATTAAGAAATAATTATCAATAAGTGTTTCAGATCTTTTTAAACATGTGTTGTGAAAAATTATCGGGTGGATTTTGCAAATATCTCTAGGAATATGATAGCGACTTGTTATTTAGTGTTGTAGGAACCTACGATTGCATGCATTTTATTTAAGGTTTTTTCTATCACAAGAACCAAGAACTCTACCACTGTAATACAGCCGAGGAATATTTAAGGTTTGTTAAAGAAGACCTTTGGATCCTGAGTGCATTTAAAAAGATAGAGGAATTTTTACAATTGAAGCGTGAAACCCAAAATTACAGTAACGAGGCCAAAAACTGTTCATGAACAGAATAGTGACACCTTTTAACGCACCTCAGAAGTTTCCAAAATCCGATAGGCACATACTAGTATTCCCTTTCTCAGGACATGCAGTACATACTATATTTCTAACGGAAAATCTCAAAAAATGGCACATACACTCTTTGATACTTCCACGCTTCAAGTGTGAAAGGTCCAGTGGCGTCATTTCACCTTTTTCTTGGGAGGGGCAAATTTTTTTCTTGGGGGGGGCAAACATTTTTTTCTTAAAATTTACTTACAAATTTTTAACCAAATTGAGCCAAAAGATATTTAATTTAATTGTTTAATTCTCTACAGTTTATATACTCGTAGATATATTTTGAAAGATTTTATCTAGAATAATATAAAATTTTATAAAAGTCAGAGCCCTTGGGGGGGGCAAATACCCCCTGCCCCCCCCAAAAAAATGACGCCACTGGAAAGGTCCGGTAAAAAGTTATTCCATCTTGCTAAACCACTCAGAGATCTTCTTTAACAAACTTTAGGTATCCCTTGGCCATAGTAAAGTGGTAGAGTTCTTGCCGCTTGTGATAAGGAAGACCTTAAATAAAAAAAAAAAAAAAAAAAAAAAAACTTCAAGCACTTGTAGGTTCCTTCAACAGCAAATATAAACGAAGAGATTTTTATGGAAGCATCCCTGAACCTTTAGAAAAATTGGTTAATAAGAACATGGAGTTGTTTAGTAATTCCACCGTTATCTAACATTCCTTTATCAATTTTTATATTAATTTCCAGTTTATAAGGCAGGGGGGGCCGGGTGCCTGGGGTTTTGTATGAACGATTTTGGATGAAGTATCTACATCGCTCTGAGAAGGATCACTAGCGAAAGTTGCAAATTTCTGAAAATTTATCAACATGGTAAAATATTTATATTCTGTTACCATGGCAACCATTTCTATGAAGCACAAGAGTAAAGTATGCTTCAAAGAATTTCAAGGGTAAAATGAAGATATACCAACAACGTTTTTGAAGAGATCAAAAGGGGATGGGGACGCAATCAGGGAGAGTATCTGCTCGCAAAATAAAAAAAATAAAAAATTTGAAAAATATTTTTAAAAAAATAAATAAATAAAAGGAATTAAAATTTTGATGGTTGATGATATCTTCTGGTTGGTGTGGAATGTGATGATGTTTCGGTCGCAGCGGGCCAATCTTTGTCCGAACCGCAAGTGAAGGCGGAGATTTCTCGGCAAATATGTCCAAGTGTTGGACGTCTCTCGGTGGAGACAAGAAAATGTAGTTTTGGCAGTCTCTCTCTCCCAGACAATAGCGAGTATGGTATTCGGGCAGCCCAACAGCCAGCAAACGAGAGATCTGTTGACGACGACACCCGGACTCTGGTCCAGGGGATCGTTGCATACAGACAGACAGACAGACTATTTTGCGGAACCCACTTTTTTTTTACTCAAGCGACCTCAAAACATTTATTTCCATCAAAATCTAGACATCGAATTTTTGACATGATCAAAATACTTTACCTCTATATATTACATATATAGGTAAGAGAAAGTAAAAAAGATAGATGTAGTTAGCAAGTAGCATTTAAATAGAAATTAGAGAGAGAGAAATTTTATTATTGAATTAATTCGCTTCAACTAAGAGAGAGATGGGAGTGGTCCATTGATCCTAAAGATAAACAACAAATCCTGAGGGTTTTGTCCATTTATCCCCTTGGCAGCGTCTTTTCGCCATTTCGTCTTTTCCCTCCCCCCCGACCCCTCCCATCAAGGTATGTCTGTCTGTGAGTTCGTAATTCAGATTAGAAGAGAGGATTTTGTGTTTGGCTTTGGAATTAATAAATCATCTTCTTCTTCTCTCTACCTCAATTGGGGAATTAAGAGGTAAGTAGTACGTAACTATCTCTCTTTAAAGTTACGCTTCCCTTTACAAATTCTAATTATCTACAAACACACAATATTCATATTTTAATTAAATGCTGGCGTTTGAATAAATAACAAAGAAACAAAAGTTGATCTATCTTTAGGCAAAGTATATTTATTTCAACTTTATTGGGATTAAATAATCTTTTTCTTTTCATTTTTGTTGAGAATAAATCCTTTAATGAAATTGGTACAGAACTAAAGACAAACGTCTTAATTATTAGCCACTAATTTTTAAAGATTTCGTTCAGGTGATGATTAAAAAACCGTGTCTTTTCTAATTACGACTCACTCAAAATTTTATTTACCTTTTCTTAAAAGATTTTAATTTAAAAATCGCTACTTTTATTGTCTATTGTCCCCGAGGTGCTTTCTTGCACAAAAACACACACCTCAAACCCAACAGGCCTCTGGCCCTAGTCATCTTCCCAAACCCGTGAAGTTACATTATTTCCTATCACTAACTCCTCCAGCCCTCGGGGCTTGGTGTAGGGGTTAGCGTGCTAACCCTCGTATACCAAAAGTCGTGGGTCGGATCCCAGGCAGTCCGATGATTTTATTTAAGGAATTTGGATACCAAATGGCTTAAATAAGAATTCCTGGACGCCAAATAGATATATTAAACATAGGAGTATCGGTTAATGTCTTAAATGGCCTAAGTTGTCGAAAAGACTGTATGAATGTGAGTGTGAATGAAAAAATTGTGAACGTATTTAAAAAAAAAGTTCAAACCGGTTCCTTTTTCCAAACTCTTCTATGCCAGGTAGAATGCTAGCTGAAGAGGGACCTACTGCACCGACTCCTTTCGAAGAATACATCACTGAGAGGGAACCTTCCTTACGTCCCTTCCACAGGACTGGATGTCACAGAAACTCCTTCTCCTCGTAGAGTTGCCAGGGGTCTATTGTGGTGGGATCGAATATTCCAATCAAGTACTTTTTTGAGGATTTGTTTATATTAAATAAACGTTTATATTTAATGAAAAAATCCCGCAACCCAGATTTGAACACGGATCTCCTTTGTAGAAGCCCGATGCACCAGCAAGTCCATATAGATTATTATTCTATTCGTTACCTAAGAGGATGGAAAAAAATTTTAAAGTGAGTTAATTTTTTTATATCATTCTTTCTCACTTCTTTTAACAACAAAATTGGGACTTCACGAAGAGAAGGTGTCTGTCGTTTTCTCTCTTGTTGAAATATTTTCAGTCATTAAGTGAAGGAGAGGAAGAAGAATATGTTGTTCAACATTCACTCTCTTCTTCTTCTTCTTCACTTCACTTCACTTTGTTAGTTTAAAGAGCGATGTGCAAAGTGGGAACGCCTTCACACCAACCACAAGACAACAACCCTTGTTGCGTTTAAGGGATAAATTTTGCTAATGAGTCTGGATTCTTAGGTTAAACATTAAAAATAAGGAAGAGAGGAGTGTGTAAAATATAAAAAATACGGTCTTTAGTGTGTCAAAAGTAGCTTTTGTATTCTTTTTTTTTAAGTTAATGACAGAATTATAATTTATCTAAGAATATGAATGAGGCGATTGCAATCACAAGGGGACACAAGTAATTAATACAAAATGCGGTCTATAATTAAAAACTCCCACAATAGTAAAAAACTTGACATTAGTGAATAGCAAACAATTCCCATTCTGGTACTAAAAACAACTTATATTGTGAGATTACTCGACACATAATTAGTGTTAGTGGTTAGTACTAATATTTAGCACGTGTTAAAAGAGGGCGTTCCCTTAATTAACAAGGGGTTGGGCTGTGACATCCTGTCCTATGGCGGGGAAATAAAGAAGTTCCCTCACAGTGATGCATTCCTTGCTGCTGACGAAGTCCTTCCTCAAACTAGGACATTCTCCCTAGCTTATAAGAGGTTGGATAAAAGGAACTAAAATTTAATTCTGGAATATTTGTTGATGCATTGTATCCTATCAATAGATGTTAACTTGGGGTTACGGGAGACACAAGCCCCTAAGAGTATATCAGGAGAGCTGCCCAAAAATCATAAAAGTAAATGAATATATTTGTGTAGATATTTTGAAGAAATTTGATTATAATTAATTTTTCAAAACATTAAATTATTCCAATGTTACTCCCACGTTTCTAATAAACTACTTAATTTGAAATAGAATAATTAAAAATTGTGAATGTTTATAGAAGATATCGTAATGTATTCAGTTTAGTTTTTAAACATAGAACGGAGATTAATATCCACTGCGAAATCAGCGGTATCGCTGCGATAATTATACACTAGATATATATTTTCTATTTCATTATATAGCCTACATTTGTATGGGAATTGTAAAATAAAAATTCGAATTTATTTACAATTTTAAATTTTAATATTTTATTAATAAAATAAAACAGTCTTATTTCAAAATATAATAAACTGAAATAATAATAAATAATAATAATCACAAAAGAATAAAAATAAATAAAAGTATTGTCACAAAAGGTTGTTGCGACATCCTGTCCTATAGAAGGGAAGTAAAGAAGTTTCCCGATCAGTGATGCATTCTTCGAAAGGAGTAGGTGCTGAGGGAGTTCCTCCTCAAACTAGGACATTCTCTCTAGCTTATAAGAGGTTGGTTAAAATGAAAAGTTGGTTTAGAACAGAAATAAGGATTAGCTTGTTAGCTAGAAATGATGTAACTTCACGGGGTGCCGGTAGATGGCTACGACCAGAGGGCGGTTGAGTATGAGGTGTGTATCTTCGTACATCTCGGGTAAATAAATGGGGATACCGGTATTTCAAATAAGAAATAAATGAAATGTTCCATGTAAGGAGATATTTCCTTTAATCTCGAAGACTTCACAAATATAGTGAAGCCAACGTAAAATAGACACAATTTAAGAACAAATTTTCAAACAAAGTTTGTATTCAGCAAATGATAATTTCACAAAAAACAAGATACACTTTTGTGTATTCCATCATGAAAATGTGTCTTTATTTTTGAATTATGTGAAAAAATAAAGAAAGAAAGAGAGCGAATGCGAGATATAAAAATTACTTTAGCTTTCCGTTATCCATCTGTGCTTTTTTTTACTTTTTTTATTTCTGGTCATCTATAGTTTTTTTTTTTTTTTTTTTTTTATCTCTCTGGGTTATTATTTAACGAATATCTATTGTCAGAAATGGAACGATAAACATCCACTTGATTGGATTCAAACCCAATGAGCCACGGAGCAGGAGAGCAACAAAAAAAAAAATAATAATAAAATAAAGTAACGTTGAATTTATGACGATATTTTTCGTAAAGAGAGAATTTCATTTAAAATTTATAGATTTTTACTTTCCAGCGTGTTCTGTTCTTTTTTTTTTTATTTTAATAACTTAAGAAATAACTGATTTGAAAGACGACATTTCAAAGAAACCTCAGATGCCGAAAAAAGTCTTAAATTTAAAAAAGGTGTTCGAGAAGATTAGCATCATTAATAGGTCTTTTCATTAGATTTCAACTCTGGACCTTAGGCTCTTGTTGAGACAATTGACCTACTAGGTGATATGTTTCAAGTTTTATTTGTGAAATAATACTTAATCCGACATTACAGTCATTTAAAATGATTCCATTTCCTACTAGGAGAGTTGCTGTGACATCCCGTAATGTGGAAGGGTCGTAAAGAAGGTTCCCTCTCAGTGAGGCACACTTCGCAAGGAGTCGGTACTAAGGGAAGCCCTTCTCAAAGTAGGACATCCTCCCTAGCATAGAAGATGTTGGATAAAAGGAGGCAAAATAAGGATTAGTTCACTAGCTTTAAACAAACAGGTGGAGGAGTTAGAGATACGAAATCATATAACCGGTAGATGGTTTGAGATGTGTGTCTTTGTGCACGAAAGCAGCTCGGGTAAATAAACGGGGTTCCTGATAGGAATTTCAAAATAAATAAATAAATGCATCACCTAGTATATAATTTTGAATAATATTGCATAAATTTTTATATTTATTTATTGGGGAGTGAAATGAAATTAATCCTATTGTTTTTTTATTTTAAGAATTTAATCTCCCTCAGTTGAGTTCAGAACATCCTCAGAAAGTCATCATTATTATAAAGTCTCAAAGGTAGATTTTATACATAGTCAAAACTTATAAAAATAAATTTTCTACATCAATTAGTCCTTGACTCGTGATCAAGCATTCGATTTTTTGTGCTGGAGGCAAGGGCGGACACAAGGGGGAGGGGGGGGTTAAGGGGGTAATTATCCCCCCCCCCCCCCGAGATTTGAAAAAGATACTTTTTTTCGTAAAAAAATTTACTTTTAATGTAAAATTTTAAAAATTAATGACCGAAACTCCTCAACTACGCTAATTTTTCGGCAAGGATGCAGGATGGAAAAAACAAAAATCCATCCTGCATCCTTGCCGAAAAATTAGCGTAGTTGAGGAGTTTCGGTCTACAATTTTCTCGGCATCACTCATTAAGCTTTAAAAATTAATACTTAATAATTTGATTTGTATTTATATTCTGGCAAACAAGTACAAAATGCGCCTTTAAATTACTGAAATTGAGAAAAAAATGTGTATTGTGCGACCAGTCACACCAAATTACCCCCCCCCCGAGAAACACCTCTGGATCCGCCCTTGGCTGGAGGTTCGCTTCCCGTTCAATCGAATGAAATAAATATTTTGGCCTCAGATGCCAAACCTTAAACAAATTTAACAAAATGTCTCTGTGGACTCAGAAAAGATAAAAGACTAAAAAGAAATAAAATCTGTAATTGTTTAGAGTTGAATGATGTGTGGTTGGTTACACCAGATTTTTTTTATTGTCTTAAATTAATAAGTATACATAGAGCTATACATTTAATTATAAATAATTTTCACTAACTTTTACTTTAATTATTATTTGAAATTCGTATCTGGATTCACGTTTATTTACCCGAGGTGCACGAAGACACACACCTCAAATCCAAATGGCCTCTGCCCGGAGCCATCTACCGGCACCCCGAGAACTTACATCATTTCCTATTTCTAACTCTTCCTCCTGCGTTCATTTCTAGCTAACGAGCTAATCCTTATTCCTAATTCCACCTGCTTCCTTTTATCCAACCTCTTCTATGCTATGGAGGATGTCCTAGTTTGAGGAGGAACTCCCTCAGCAACTACTACTTTCGAAGAATGCATCTTCTTTACGTCCCTTTCACAGGACGGAATGATACAGCAACTCTCTAAATGGCTGAAAAAACCTTAAATAAATTTAAAAGATGGACACAAATAGAAACAGACAAATTCTTTGTTATATATATATTCAAGATGTAATAAATGTATTTTTTGAAATTATTCTCTTATTCAAATTACTCTTCTTTATTTTTTATTTTAATTTTATTTAGTTTTCCTTCTTTCTCCACTCCATTTGTTAATCCTATTTGTCAGAATTAGGAGAGGATTGAATGAAATCCCCTCCCCCTTGACTCTTTCCACTTGGTCGATATATTTTAGAGAGTCCTTCAAACTTTAAATGAGTTGCTATTGTTGTTTAGTGTGCGCTCTCTCTCTCTCTCTCTCTAATAGAGCACCTAAGTGAGTAACTGTGAGTACCTTAACAACGGATAATCTAATCACTCCACTCTAATGGCAAATGAAAAAAGAAGAAATATCTCTTTGAATAAAATAAAAAAATCTTTAATATTCTTTTTAAAGGCAAGTCATTGAAGTAAAAAAAAAAAAAAGATTTCAAGATTTTGATATTTGAAGGGCTTAGTGGAAGATAGTCATAAGCCACAAAACAGTAGTTTCGAGATATTGACACTTAAAGTTTGACTCAAAACTGTAAATCAGCCACTTAATTTAGAATAACTTTCTTTATAAAAATAAACACTTGTATGTCATATAAAGCATATAGTAGAGAATGTAACATTCAATTCACCCTAGTTTAAGTTAGAAAGCCATTTATAATGAGGAAGAAACCGAAAATGAGGCTCATGACTTTCTTCACCGGAAAAATGGCAAAAAATTAGATTTTTTGAAAAAAATAATTATTACTGGAGTTTTTTAATCGTAATTTTTTTTTATATACATGTAGTCAATTAGTAGTTTTTCTTTCTGAACAAATTGATATCACATTTAGTCTGATCTGATTAGCCGTTTGGAATCTACAAAAGTTTAAACCTTCAAATAATAATTTCTCGCCTCGCAGAATAATTATACCTCTTAAGCCCGAGGAGTTATTCGGGCTGATAACGAGCAATTTTACTTTCTCTTACCTCATATATATGTTAATATATAGAGAGAGAAAGTATTGGTTCATGTCAAAAATTCGATGTCGAGATTTTGAGATCCCCTGAATCCAAAAAAGTGGTTTTCGCGACATGGTCTGTCTGTGTGTCTGTGTGTCTGTGTGTGTGTCTGTGTTCAATTTTAAGCATGAAGGAATTGAGCTATGCTGCTGAAATTTTATATTTAAGTTAAACACCCCTCGGGACCGACAAAATAAGCTTTTAATCAAAATCGGCCCATGAGTACTAGTACTTTACTGATGTACTTTTTCAGTTTTTTTCGATTTTCTCAAAATTCGCTCTAACGATTTTGATTAAAATTCAAAAATCAATTATTTTTTAGATGCTCTTTCAAATGTATATTCTCGTTTTGCCCTCAAAATTGTTTGAAGCACACTTTACTCTTGTGCTTCATAGAGAAGATAGGAGAATTGGTTGCCATGGTAACAAAATATAAATATTTTTCCATACTTATAAATTTTACATCTGAATTCAAATATTCCCTACTGCCGGGAACTAAATACATGTCGACACAAAAAATCTGGTGTGACAAGCACAGTACACAACTTTCGATTACCGAAGGTAAGAGAAAGTTGTGTGCTGTGCCAGTCACACCAGATTTTTTCATAAGCTTTTAAAAATTTATGATAAAAAAACTGTCGTTCTTATCATTTTGACCGGCACTGTATATGGGAAATCATTTTTATTATGTTACTCTGGCAACCATTTCTCCTATCTTTCCTATGAAGTACAAGAGTAAAGTGTACTTCAAAAGATTTTCAGAGGAAAATGAGAATATACATTTTAAAAAGGATCTAAAAAATAATTAATTTATGAACTTTAATTAAAATCGTTGGAACAAAAAAGGCCTTAAATAAAAAAAATAATAATACTAATAATTTTAATATCGTTAAGTTCTATATGGCCTAAAATCTTATAAGGGGGCTCGCTGGTGTAGTGGGCTAGGGTGTCGGCTTCTACAAAGAAGATCCCTGTTCAAACCATGGACGTTCGTTTTTCATTAAATAAAAATATTTATTTAATGTAAACAAATCCTCAAGCAGGCACTGGATTGGAATATTGAAACTCACCACAATAGCCCCCCGGCTACTCTACGAGGAGAAGGAGTTGCAGTGACATCCCGTCCTGTGGAAGGGACGTAAAGAAGATTCCCTCTCAGTGATGCGTTCTTCGAAAAGAGCAGGCTACACGCCAGTGCTGAGGGAGTCCCTCCTCAAACTAGGACATCCTCCATAGCATGGAAGAGGTTGGATAAAAAGGAGCAGAAATAAGGATTAGTTCACTAGTTAGAAATGAACGCAGGTGGAGGAGTTAGAGATGGGAAATAATGTAACTTCAAGGGGTGCCAGTAGATGGCTACGGCCAGAGGCCGGTTGGGTTTGAGGTGTGTGTCTTCGTGCACTTAAGCACCTCGGGTAAATAAACCGGGATCCCGATGGGAATTTCAAATAAATCGATAAATAAAAGCTTATAAAAGAAATAACAATCATGTAAATAAATTTTATAGAACGAATCTTTCGAAATTATCACTTATTTAATGTCATTACAATAAATTACATTTATTTCAAACTTGAATTAAAGAATTCATTGTTTTAAATCGACATGAATGAAAAAAAAAAAAAAAAAAATTGTCAGTAAGTCGAAAAGGGAAGAAGAAGAAGATTTAGTAGAACAACCGTAATTCAAACTGTGACCGCTAGATGTGTATATATATATATATATATATATATATATATATAAGAAGGAGAGGTGGGAGTTCTTCTTTAGGTAGTAGAGAAGAGACAGAGAAGGAGAGAGAGAGAGAGAGAAAAACCTAGAGCTTCAGCCTCCGGCTTCAATTAATTATCTTTTACATGGCCGAGTTGAACAGAAGGAACAAAGAAAGAGAGAGAGAGAGAGAGAGAGAGATGGTTTTAGTGGTTGCTGCTCGTCTTCTTTTGCAAAATAAGCTTAAAATTCATCTCTTGCCGCTGTTACGTACTGGATAAAAAAAAAAAAAAAAAAGAAGGAAGAGAGAGAGAAACCACAATTCTAATGAAATAATAACCAATGGGGTCGGTCAAAAAGATCTCTGTTTATGTTACAGGTGAATATATCTTATGTTCATTCTATTCAGTCGTTTTATTATTATATATAGTGGAAATAGTTAAAGAGGATAAAATCCTTGATTGTTAGATTTTCAGGTATTCAGAAATTATTATTATTTGAAATTCCTATCGGGATCCCCGTTTGCTAACGTGCACGTGCACTAGGGCATACACCTCAAACCCATACAGCCATTGGCCGTTGCCATCTACCGGCATTCCGAGAAATTGCATTATTTCCTATCTCTAAATCCTCCTCCTTCTGCGTTCATTTCTAGTTATTGACTTATCTATTATTGCTGGTTCTTTTTTTTCAACCTCTCTTATGCTAGGGAGGATGTCCTAGTTTGAGGAGACACTCCCTCAGCAACCTTCTCCTTTCGATGAGTGCATCACTAAGAGGGAATCTTCTTTACGTCCCTTCTACAGGACAGGATGTCACAGCAACTCCCTCTCCTCGTAGAGTTGCCTGGGGGCTACTCTAGTGAGACCCAATATTCCAATCCAATGTCTACTTAAGATATAATTAGCTCTCTGACGTATACGGAAAGTTTTGTGAAGCTAGTAACTTAATAAAGGCATCATTTATAAAAAAAATTATTATAAAATTAAAATAATTAAAGCTAATTTAATTTTTTAACAAAAATTTTAAAAACAAAAATTTTTAAAAAAATTCCAAAAAAAATCAATAAACAAGCCCTGTGTTCCTAATTTCACTCGTTATACTGAACTTTCGGTGGCTATTGTGTTGAGATTCGTTATTTCATGTTTTAAATTAATATGCCCTCGGGCTTGGGTGTAGTTAGTAGCACGCCTGTCTAGAGTGGAGGGTTTAAAGAATTTCTTTAGAAACTACATAATATATTTTGTAACTAGTTGTAGATTTTGGAGTATGTAGTGCGTAGCATACATGAAGTGCCCCTGCAACATATGCAACCGATGCGTTAAGCTGTCGAATTGGAAGCCTGAAAACTAGGCGGGTATATTCTTTTATTTAATTACACAGGATCTCAAACCAGGTGATTTAATTTAAGCTTCACACAGATTCCAGGTTTAGGTAGATGGATTTTTCAAGTTATAAATAAGGAAAAATAAAATTTCTCTCATTATTTATTAAAAATTTATTGGCCAACTCGATGCGCAATCTAAGTTTCGTCCTATCCGACACCATCAGGGCCTGCAATAAATGTAATTTCTCTTTACCATTTCATACACCAAATATCTTACAAAATTAAATGTTTTTTTTAAATACAAAAAACTTGTCTTAAAAAATTTTTTTTATTTTTTTACATTTTTTTTTTTTTTTTTTTTTAAGAAGTATTTTAATGTGTTGAGGGATCGGATCCTAGGCAGTCCGATGATTTTAGTTAAGCCATTTAGATACCAAATATTATTTTAGCAAATACAATTTTTACTTTTAAGAATACCAAGGAGGCATATATAAAAATCTGGTGTGACTGGCGCACAGCACACAACATTCTCTTACCTTCGGTAATCGAAAGTTGTGTTCTGTGCTTGTCACACCAGATTTTTTGTGTCGACATATATTTAGTTCCCGACAGTACGGAACATATGAATTCAGATGTAAAATTTATAAGTGTGGGAAAATATTTATATTTTGTTACCATGGCAACCATTTCTCCTATCTTTTCTATGGAGTACAAGAGTAAAGTGGTCTTCAGAAGATTTCAATCACAAAATGAGAATATACATTTTATAGAGAATCTAAAAAATAATTGATTTTTGAATTTAAAAAAAAATCGTTGGAGCAAATTTAGAGAAAATCGAAAAAAACTGAAAAAGTGAATCAGTAAAGTACTAGTACTCTTTGGTCGATTTTGTTCAAAAGCTTCGTGTCAGGTCCCATGGGGGTGCCTAACTTAAATATAAAATTTCAACTTCCTAGCTCTTTTCGTTCTTGAGATATTTTGTTCACAGACACACACACAGACACACAGACAGACCATGTCGCGAAAACCACTTTTTTGGATTCAGGGGACCTCAAAACGTGAAGATCCATCAAAATCTCGACATCGAATTTTTGACATGAATCCAATACTTTCTCTCTCTATATATTAACATATATATAGAGGTACGAGAAAGTAAAAATTAAAGCCAATTAAAATTAATTAAAATAATTAAATCTCTTAAATGAAAATTAATAAAATTTGTTATATAATTAAATTTTTAATATTTTCTTTAGGGATTGGATAAAGACAGACATACGGACGTACATCGCAATATTATATACGTATATACAGATTTTTATTTTTTTTAGATAAGGAGTTAGTCAGATTATGCATTTTTATTATTCATTGTTTGAAATGAGTTTTTTTTTTTTTTTTTTTTTTTTTTTAAACATTCACACTTTTTTCTCATAACACTCACATTCATACAGCATACAGTCTTTTCGGCAACTTAGGCCATATAAGACTTTGACGATAACCGTTATTTATGAATTTTTCTATATTAGGGTCCAGGCATTCTTATTTAAGCCATTTGGTATCCAAATGCCTTAAATAAAATCATCGGACTACCTGGGGTCCGAACCCGCGATGTTTGGTATACGAGGTTAGCAGGCTAACCTCTACGCCAAGCCCCGAGGGCTTGAAATGAGTTGACTGAAAAATTACTGCACTTGAATAAGAAAATATTAGGGTCCCCCGCATACGCCAAGGCGGGCGGAGCGGCTAGTATACCAATTGCCTGAATAATGATTAAGAAAAGGCGAGAAGGGTCCGCCGCAGGCGGGCCAGAGCCAGGGGGAGCAGCACCCCTGGATATGCATGAAGCCCGAAACCCGCCCCAGGCTTGTAATGAATAAAGGGTTTATGCCCAAATTAATTTGATTATAACTCGCTATAGCCTAGAAATAGAGAGAGAGAGAATTATATATTTGTTCTTATTTATAGAAATGTTAAAATTAAACTGAAGCTTTTATTGAGTCAGTTCAATTAACAACGTTAACATAAACGTTTTAGAAAATTATTTTATGTTTATAGATACAGAGTATTTGATAAGACAAATTTATGTTATTTGAACCATACATCTCTCGCTTCTCTATGCTATCAAAATAATAACAACAACAACAACAACAATATAAAATAATAATGAATAATTTCGAAATTATTGTATAATTAGCATTTAAAATAAAAGGAAATTAATAATTAATTAATGGCAAAGTTTTAAGATAAAGTTAAATTTCTATCCAAATATCTCTTGAATTGTTTTGCATGTAAAATTCGATCGCCATGATTAAAAATGTCGGCTTTTTTGTAAGGTTAGATTTGTATGAAAAATTTAATTGTGACGTCTTCAAAGATGGCCGCTTTTTGTAGGTAAGGTTAGTTTTGTCATTGATTAGAATATTAATCAGTTTCTCCTTTCATTTGAGTAAATCATTTTTGATTAGAGTAGCATAAAAATTGAATTGTAAGATCTTCAAATATGGTTGATTTTTGTAGATCAGGTTAGTTTTACTTTCTCTTGCCATGGTAACAAAATATAAATATTTTTCCGTGTTTATAAATTTTGCATCTTGAATTTTAATAGATCGGTGGAAACTGAATACGTATATCTGGGTTTAAAAAAAATCTGGAGTGACAAACAAAGAACACACCTTTTGGTTACATAAGGTAAGAGAAAGTTGTGTGCTGTGTGGCCGGTTACACCAGATTTTTTTCAATGATTAGAGTAGTTATCAGTTTCCTCTTTGATCTGAGTTGATCTTTTTTGATTAGAGTAGTATGAAAAATTAAATTGTGACATCTACAAATAGGTTTTATTTTTATAGGTTAGGTTAGTTTTTTCTTTCATTAAAAAAGTATGTATTTTTATTTTTATTTTTTTTATTAGAGTAGTATTCAGTTTATTTTTTGATTAAACTAGTGCCCAATTTCTTTTTTTTTTTTTTTTTTTTTTTTTTTGGATGTTAGGTTTTCATGAAAAATTAGATTGTAACATCTTCAAAGATGGAGGATTTTTGTAAGTTAGGTTAGTTCTTTTTTTTATTAGAGTAGTAATCAGTTTCTCTTTTGACCTGAGTTGATCTTTTTTTGTTTATATTAGGTTTAATAATTGGATTGTGAGATCTTCAAATATTTTTGTAGATTAGTTTAAGTTTTTCTTTGATTAAAGAAGCATCTATTTCTTTTTCTTTATTAGAGTAGTAGTCTGCTCAATTTATTCTTTGATTAAAGTAGTGTCTAATTTTTCTTGTTTTTTTTTTTTTTTTTTTTTTTTGTATGTTAGGTTAGCATGAAAAATTAGATTGTGACATCTTCAAAGATGGAGGATTTTTGTAAGTTAGGTTAGTTTTTTTCTGTTAATGGAATAGTATTTGATTAAAGTAGTAATCAGTTTCCTCTTTCTGAATTGATCTTTTATGTTTAGAGTAGTTTCAAAAATTAATTTTTGAAAAGAGAAACTTAATACTACTTTAATCAAATACTATTCCATTAACAGAAAAAACTAACCTAACTTACAAAAATCCTCCATCTTTAAATTGTGAGATCTTCAAAGATGGCCGATTTTTGTAGGTTAGGTTAGTTTATTTTTTTATTAGAGTAGTATAACAATTTATGAGTGAGTCAAAGATTGCGGATTTTTATTTTATAAACAACTATTTATTTATTTTGTTAATTTTATGATTTATAATTTATTCTTTGGCTTTAAAAAATCTGAATATAATTAAAAGTAGTTTGGTAGTTTTTCTTTTTGTTCCGTTTTGTTACGGAATAACTCCAAGAGTAGATAAATAAAATCCAACAAAAATAAATCAATTATTCACATTAAATAAAAATAATAATTGAATAGTTGCGTTATTTTGAAAATTATCGTTTTTAGTTGCTTGCTTTTATCGTCTACATTATTATTGAATGACCTCAAATTGACAATTTTTTTTTTTAAATTTATAACAACGTTGTTGTATATTTCTACTTAAAAATGTTATCTTAATTATGTTATTAACTTTATTATTACTTCTTTGCTTAATGAGGTTATAAAAATATTTTATTATTACGTTCTCTTACCACCTATGTAAACTATCTTTATATCTTTTTTTTTTTTGTAAACATTAAAATGAAAATAACTCGATAGAGGTTATGTATTATTGAGTTCCTCTTGGATGATGACGCAACAAAACACCTTTAAACTTTGATTTTATTTCCTTAACCATTAAAAGAAAATTTTTCTATAATAAATAATAATCTAAAAGAGCCATAAATGAAGACATCTTTATTTTATTTTATTATTTTTTTTTTTTTGGCTAAAATTTTTGGCTTAAATTCAATTTTCATTCGTTAACGTTCTTTTATGGTTGATCATTATTTATCCAATTCTAATTCACTGACTTTTATAGCTTGAAATAGGGAAAGATGCTCTTGAACTTTATTTCTTTAAAAAAAATTGAAATAATAATTTACTCCTCTTCTACAGATTTGCATTTGCAGTGAGATAAATTATTTATTTTCAATTTAGCATAAATGATAACCACCACTACCACCAACATAACCTCCAAAAGTTTAATAAAAAAAAAAAAAAAATAAGAAAAGAAATTTTAAACTTATGCCATCTAACGTCGTTAATTAAAATTAAAATATTTTTTTTTTTTTTTCAAGAAAACTTTTTTAATAAAGATAGCTATTTTGGAAACTTTTTTTTTATTTTTGTTCTTGTTATTAACTGGCATATTTTGGGTAAATTTATAATCACAAAAATTATGATAAATTCATATTGGAATATAGAAGAAATAAAGGAGATATTATCAACGTTAAGGGGGGCTTCAGGAGGGTACATTGAATCTTTAATCCGAAACTACTGAGGTATTTTAAAGTATTTTTTTATACGGTTTTTTAAAAATGATTTAAATTCGTGAGCATTTCACATAATAGAATGTTTTTTATTAAGGCGGAAAAGGACCGAAGGTGTTACGCATGTTTTTCCCGATAAGATGGCGTAGTGTGTCATTAAAAGTATGCCCAAATATCAAGTAATTCAAAAATTTGCCAAGAGATGTCAGAATGGTAGCTAATAATATTTAATGCATTTGGTTGATTTTCATTGATCTTTTAACAATAAATACTTTATAAATGTTATTATATATTATGTATCTTTTATAAAAGCATAAAAATATATAAATATAGGCCAGATATAGGCTCATACTATATCGTCTGTTAGACTAGCCTGCCATCTATTGCAAGAATGCTGAACTAATTTGACAGTTGGTTTTTAAATAAATCTTATTTTAAAAATTTCTTAATTAATATGTGATTAATAATAACAATAAATTCATTTTAAAATTTAAAAAAAAATTAAAGATTATTGGGACAGAAGGTTTTCTATATTGGTTTGATAACAAAAAAAATTAATGTCTCTTCTGAATTTAATTCATTAAAAAAAAAAACCGCATTAAAAAATTCCTTATAATAGTCTAGTTTTTTTAAAAATGTTACGTTTAGACGTCGCTCCTGAACCCACTTAAATAAAGAGAAAGATGTGTGCTGTGCGATCAGTCACACCAGATTTTTATAAATCAAAACCAAACATTACATAAAAATAAATTTATCTCATCCAAAAACATCGGAGATGCAAAAAGGGGCGCCTCGTATTATTTTTGCCCATAGTCGAGGTGAAATCAAAAAAATGCGCCTTGCTTTTCTGATTTATATAAAAGCGAGGAAATATTTTCACTTACAAATAAAACTCCTACAGAATTTTATTTGTTTCATTATATAAATCAGAAAAGCGAGGCGCATATTTTGATTTCACCTTGACTCTGGACAAAAATAATGCGAGGCGGGGGCCTTTTTGCATCTCCGATGTTTTCACTTCTTTTTGTGAAATATTACATTTAAATATTATTTAATCATTTTTGTTTATTAAATATTAAGTTATCCCATTAATAGATCTTTTATTACGCATTTCAAACAGTAAACAATTTTATTTATTTTTGAACTTCCTATCGGGATCCCCGTTTATTTACCCGAGGTGCTTACGTGTACGGAGACACACACCTCAAACCCAACCGGCCTCTGGCCGTAGCCATCTACCGGCACCCCGTGAAGTTACATCATTTCCTATCTCTAGCTCCTCCTCCTGCTCTCGTCTCTAGCTAGTGAACTAATCCTTATTTCTGGTTCCAACCGGCTCCTTATATTCAACCTCTTCTATGCTAGGGAGGATGTCCTAGTTTGAGGAGGGACTCCCTCAGCACCGGCGTGTAGCCTACTCCTTTCGAAGAATGCATCACTGAGAGGGAACCTTCTTTACGTCCCTTCCACAGGACGGGATGTCACAGCAACTCCCTCTCCTCGTAGAGTTGCCTGAGGGCTATTGTGGTGAGATCCTATATTCCAATCCATTGCCTGCTTGAGGATTTGTTTACATTAAATAAATATTTTTATTTAATGAAAAATCCCGCATGCCAAGGATTTGAACAGGGATCTTCTTTGCAGAAGCTGACACCCTAGCTCACTACACCAGCGAGCCCCTCAAAATTATCCTTATTTTTTTCTAGTTTGGTATATAAAAAAAAATTTGGCTCCGATATCTTAAAATTTTTTTGGGATATTAGTTTCTCAAAAAAAAATTTTCACATCCCTATCTTTTATTTTATTTATTTATTTATTTATTTATTTTTGAAACATTCACACTTTTTTTCATTCACTCACACACACATTGACACTGGCTTTTCGGCAACTCAGGCCATGTAAGACATTTACGATAACCGTTATTGATTTAATATACATATATGGGGTCCAGGCATTCTTATTTAAGCCATTTGGTATCCAAATGGCTTAAATAAAATCATCGGACTGCCTGGGGTCCGAACCCGCGACGTTTGGTATACGAGGTTAGCACGCTAACCTCTACACCAAGGCCCGAGGGCATATCTTTTATTAATGATTTAAAATATTTCTTGATAATCGTCGTCTTAGGGACGACTCGTCTATGTAAATGCAATGAGCCATTGGAATATCTTCTAAATGGTAGTATAAAGAGTTTCTTTGCTTTCTTTTGCTCCGCGCGACTCTTGATTATTGATTAAATATAAAACAAACTTTTTAGAAAACCAATTTATAGAAATATTCAAAAGAAAATATCCATAAATTTTGAGTGTGTGTGTGTGTGTAAAAAAATAAAAAGAACCAAACAAATAACGAGAGAGAGAGTTTTCTGTCCAATGACCCCCTTTTTTTATGTGGTATATATCCATCCTTAAGGGAGTCTCGGGCGAGGATTAAACTTGTCTCACTAGAAAAGTGACAAACCACACAAGCAAGAGAAAGAGAAAGAAAATGGCAGATTATTTGACATTTAAAAGTTTCTCTCTTTTTTTTTTTTTTTGAAATTGAATAAGAATATAGCAATAGAGAGAGGAGAGAGAGAGATTATTCATAATTTTTTGACGTCGTTTTTTTTTTTTGAATAATTCAATTTCCTCTCTCAATATCAATTTTAATAAAATGACATCTGTGAAATTTAGAATTATCCTTTTTATTATTATTATACTGGAAGTATTTTTTCCGATATTTAAGAAAAGGAATATTTTTTTTTTTTTTGCCTGCCTCTCTTCCGTCATTTCCGTTTATATTAAGTTTTGAATAGCTACAAGGGTTTTTTTTTTTTTTTGAATGAATTTAGTATGTAGGATAATGGAATACAAATTTGGGCATAAAGCTAAAAAAAATACCATCTTTGGTTTTTGGGATTAATTAGTTCGTACTGACAAGGAGAGTGCATAGCCTTTATGTCACCGATTTGAACAAAAATTTTTTATGTGTGGTACTTAATGAAAAACAAATTCTGTTAAAGCGAGAGAACGCACTACTCAACCGTTCGTCAAAAAAAAAATGTTAAAGATTTTGCCTGCTTGTCTTAAGTCGTTGCTAACAATAACATTTAAAAAAGCCGCGATGGGTAGATCGGTAGCGTTCATTCTTTGTACAACACGTAATCCCGAGTTCGAATCTCGACCTGAGCAACTAATTTTTTTTGTGTGGCCTAATTCATTTTTTTTGGATATCTAAGAATATTTTTTAAGGTATTATAAAAATTTTTGGGATTTAATTTTTAAAATGTTGTTACATATATTTAAAGAAAATCCAAATGCTTTCGTCAAAAACGAATATAGCCAAATATTCTTTTATTTTAATTCTCGCCTTCACGGCTGACGATTCAGCCCGAGGTCTAGGCCATCTTCAGAGCAGCATACATATACACTAAGAAAAGCATATATTAAAATTAGCAGAAAACACACCTCCAATGCAATCACAATTAAAAATATCTTTGATAACATACCCGGCTGGCAATAATCAAAAAATGTGGAAATTTGCAACAACACTGACAACATTCTTCGTTCACAGCAAAACGTTGAGAAATGATCAAAAGGAGGAAGAAAAAAAAAGAATTTATATTCACCCCTCTCTATGCAGATGAAGATGTCTTAGACCTCAGACCGAAACGTCAGCCGTGAGGGGCGAGAATTAAAATAAAAGATTATTTGGCTGCATTCGTCTTATTTTTTCACGTTATGTTTGTTTCCTTTAAAATTAACTCATGACAATTTCCCTAAAATGACAGATTTATTGATAAGGTTCAGTATAGAACTCTCTCGGGATAACTCAAATATGACGAAATTATTTGTATAGTCAGATTTCTTTTTTTTTTTTTTAATATTTATATTAAAAAATAATTCATATAAGCTTATCGCTTATATATTATTTAGATAGTGCATCTATTAAGCACACCAGATTTTTCGTTTAGAACATCTAAAAAGCTCTTTTTTTCCGTAACATAATTTATCCTCCATGAAGACGTATGTAGGGTAGCTCTATCGAAAAATTAAATATTTAAATGAATTCTCTTTTAAGAGATTAAATTAGAATTTTTTTTTTAATACTATCAAGAAAAAAAACATCAAAGATACATTTTAACTTTATAATATAAAATTAATTTAAAATAACAATTTTTTTTCTGTTAATTCATTTAATATGTACAGTATATAATAAAATAAATATTAATAAAATAAAACAGAAAAAAAAAATAAAATAAAAGAATATCAAAAACAAAGGATTTTAATTAAATTTCAATATTTTTGTTTAATTATTATATTTTGTCAGGTTTTAATTAAAAAAATTTTATTTGAATTTTGTAGTAGGAATAATAGAATGATATGGAAAAAAATCTCCCTCCCTGTGGCCTTGGGGTTAAAGATAGTGATAAATGTCAATGTTTTCAGCCACCATTGTCACCAATTTATTTAAAAACTGGACAAAAAAGCATAAAAATATGGAAAAAAATGCTTAAAAAACCATAAAATTCAAAAAAAAAAGCAAAAAATGCAAACTCAATAAACTTAGTTTTAATATCATAAAACAATTGTTTTTGCTTTTTCTATAAATAAAAAAAAATATTTTCAATATTTTTTAATCAATCATAATTAAAAAAAAACTTCCTTGGGCTTGAGTGTGGTTGGTAGCGCACACCACACCTTTCTCACCACAATAGTCCCCAGGCAACTCTACGAGGAGAAGGAGTTCATGTGCGATCTATAGAAGGGACGTTTAGAAGGTTTCCTCTCAGTGATGTATTCTTCGAAAGGAGTAGGTGCTGAGGGAGTCTCCTTCTCAAACTAGGACATTCTCCCTAGGATAGAAGAGGTTATATAAAAGGAACCGGGTGGAACCAGAAATAAGGATTAGTTCACTAGCTAGAAAAAAACACAAAAAGAGGAGTTATAGATAAGAAATAATGTAACTTCACGGGGTGCTACCAGGGTGATGCCAGAGGTCAGTTGAGTTTGAGGTATGTGTCTGGGAGAACGAAAGCACCTTGGGGAAATAAACGGGGATCCAGGTAGGAATTTCAATACATTCCTATACAGAGAAATCAGCATGTAGAACGTCCCGCACACGTTAAAACCTCTAAATGGTCTCAGTACCCGAAAGTCGGGAAAAAAATCAATATTTTTTTTTTGTAGCCTAGAATTTATTTCGTTTTTTTTTTTAATGATTTAAAATTAAAATAATATCAGTAAAAAATGGTGATGGTGATGGTTGACTATCAATCAATCCTGTCCGCTATGTGTTATCCGATGTCTTTATGTCGGATGTCGACGGATACAAATAGCATCCATCCACCCCAAGGGAGATCAAGTGGTTGGCTGGCTGCATCTCAAATGGGTAAATAGTTCCCAATAGGATCTCAGTCAGGACAGATAAAAAAAAAACACAAATCGTGACGCAATTATTATATACAAAAATAGATTGATCACAAGTGGGTAGTTAAGATTATTATCCATGGACCAATTAGCGATCGGATACAGAGTGATGACGTTTTTTTCTTTTAGAATAGAATCCCCTTCTAGTGAAATTTGATGGAGGGCTGAAATTTCTTAATTATTACAGCTGGGTTTCGAAAAATATTTTTTTGGAGGCCAAGTTTTAATTTGTCACTAGTTTTCGAAACGATTTTTCACAATACGCCAATATACACAATTGTGACTGTGAATGTTTAGCGATGGATATAAAAAAGCTGCCAAGAAATAATAATATTCTGCTTTACACAATTAACCGGAAACGTTTCGGTGCATTTATTATGCTTCAGACCTTTAATTGATGTTAAACCTTAAAATTTTAATACATTCTTAGCAATCAAATACACATAAACGAGTAGATCTATTCTTGGACCGCTGAAAAGGGTGTTATATTCAAAGTAGACAAAACAACTTGATTTATTTTTCAGAGTATTTTGGCTTGGCTGTCAAGTATGCGCAATTGGACTTGTTTCGGCTACAAAATGCCGTCATCAGTGCCATGAACTCTTAACTAAACTGTTGAGAAGGCAAATGGCTAAGCGGCTAAGCTGAAGATTACGGAGTCCGAAGTCTCAACACGGCTCGGGTTCGAATCCAGCTTGCCGCAAATAATTCAAACATCCTGCCGAAGTCTCCTCTTAGGGTAGGAAGAGGGGTACCGTGGTATCACGAAAGGACCTAATTGGCCTAAGTATGTTCCCTCTCTGGGAACGGCCACTTCAACCTAACTAAACTGTTGAAATACACATTATGAATCGCCCATAACATAAGGAATTCGTTTTTATTAGTATAAAATATCTTCATAAATCTTATATACCTGATACGAGGGTTGCCTTTTAAGTTTTTACAATTGAACAATAGGTGGCTTTAATGAGTTGTGGCACCACTGTATTTGTGAACATTGACGTTTATTATTGTGAAGCCGGTGGCAATTTAGAAATTGACTGAGTAAATTGTTGATAGTGAACGTTTAAAAGAAGCAAGTTTGTACAAAAATGGAAATCACCCGTGAAGGCTTACGTTGGATGATTTTAAAAAAGGCCTTATTCAACAAAAATGCAGAGAATCGCTTCATGCAACTTTTGGTAATGAAGCACCATCAGAGAAGAGTGTTTACAATTGGTTTGCAGAATTTCGTCATGGTCGTGCCGTTCGTTGCCAAAAGTGGTTTGAGCACTGGTCGAGTTGTTGTATTGCCGAAAGGGGTGTGAGGGAACTTTTGAGGGTAAATAATAAGCTTGGATATTTTTAATTGGTTTTATTAACAAAGATAATAAATAACAAGGTGAGATGGGAAGATGTGGAGTGAAGTGAAGAGGGGGTGAATTATTAGTGGGAAGGAAGTGAAGAAATGGATATCCCAAAGCCGGGTCGAATGTGAGAGTAGAATGAAACTTTGATGAATATGGCAACCGGGCCCCGTTTGACGTGGATTCAAACTGGCAGAGTTTTGGTGTAGGGATCCGTCTCCGCTCCGAACATAGGACATTATATAGTCCGTTCAGGGGGAGAAGGCGTGTGCTTGAGGTATTCCTTTTGACTTATTTGGTGTTTGAAATACATGACGTTTCTCAGCTAAAAATGAACCGTCAGTGATGAATGTCGAGAAGGTCGGCCAAAATCGGTTGTCATTCCGAGAAACATCATCTGCGCAACATGATTAAAGAAGATCGGTATGGGGCTTATAGACAGATAGAGGTGTCACTTAGGATATCGCAATACAATCGATTTTGCATGAACATTTAGGTGTGAGAAAGATATGTTCTGAAATAGCTGCTAGCTGAAATATCAGCTTCAGAGTGGAAAAAATGTTTCCAGAATTGGTTTGAACGTAGGCAAAAATGTATAGACCTCAAGTGCGAATATTTTGAAAAGCAATAAAACACTTTGTTTCGATTTTGTTCGTTTCTGTTTCACTTTTTGTAAAAACTTAAAAGGCAACCCTCGTATAATAATAACAGGTGTCAGATAGTAATAACAATTGTTCTTATTAATTCTTATTATTATTTAATAATATAGTTTAATTTTTAAGGACAAATCACTTTTTTTATTACAAACTGTCCACAATATTCTTAGCCTATCCAAGGAATATAAGTTTGTAAAGTTTCATCCTTCTTCGATTAGTAGTTCCAAGAGATATAAACTACTTCCATATTCTTTTCCATTTAGGTAAAAATTATCGCGTGATTTGCACCTAATAAAAATAAATTTCTTTTCTCTAATTATATATCCCTTTCTTTCTTTTCCCATTCATTCTCTTCATCTAACAACATTCACGTTACATTTCATATAACATTCTCCATCTCCCCTCTCTTCTCTCTCTCTCTCAATTTAAGTGTTAAACCTTAAAATGGCCTTAGGCAATCTTGTTTGCCATTTTAAGTTTCCAAACAAGAGAGTGGAACTCTCTTCACTTGGATTAATTCAAACAATTCACACTTTGTTGTTGTTACTTCTCGAGAAAACTTTTATTTAAGCTCATCTCCTATCTATTTTATTAATAATCATCAAAGAAAGTTTATTAATTATTATTATATAAACTTTATTATTATTTGAAATTCCTACCAAGAGATCCCTGTTTATTTATCCGAGGTGCTTTCGTGCACGAAAACACGGTCGTAGCCATCTACCGGCATGCAGTTAAGTTACTTTAGTTCCTGTCTCTAACTTCTCCTCCTGAGTTCATTTCTATCTAATGATCTTTCTGGTTCCACCTGGTTCCTTCTATGCTATGGAAGATGTCCTAGTTTGAGGAGGAACTCCCTCGCAACGGCGTGTGTCCTACTCCTTCCGAAAATTGCATCATTGAGAGTGAATTTTCTTTACGTCCCCTCTTCTGAACAGGATGTCACAGCAACTCCTCGTAGATTTGTCTGTGAGATCCAATATTCCAATCCAGTGCCTGCTTAAATAAATATTTTTATTTAATGAAAAAAATCCCTCACGCCCAGGATGTGGACACGGACCTCCTTTTTAGAAGCCGATATCCTAGTCCGTTATACAAGCGAAACTCTTTTTTTTTTAATTATTGATAAATAAGTTAATCCTAAAGCCGAATCAAGAGAGAAAGAGGGATGATTGTCCATTATATGAAGTTATATTTATATTTCGTGTCTGATTTAGATTTTCAAATGAATGTTAATTGTGTAGAAATAAAAAGAGAGAGAGAGAGAATAACATTGGACTTGTTTTGTTTATTTGTTTTATAAAATCAACAACAACAACAAGATTCTCTCTTTATCTCTCTCTATACAGGTAACAATTTTAAGGGATTATCCATTTGAGTTGTTAATACAAATACAAAGAATTCTTTTTTTTTATTTTTATTTTTTAATCTCATTTCTATTTTAAAATAAACAAAATGAAATTCTATTTAGGTCTAAAATGATGAAAAAATAAATAAATAAATAATAATAATACAATTAACTTTAGATATGAATTAGGGGTAGACAGCAAATTTTTTCCCTCTAAACTACTACGCTCGAGTGGTTTGAGCTCGCCCTGCTTGTCAAGGAGGCTCGTTTGGCTAGTGCTCGTGCTCATACTATCATTGTCCACACTACTTCAGTTGCTTGACAGTCTTTGGCAAGAGAGTGTCCGGTCCCAGTACTGAAGACTTGCCAGTTAAAAAAAAAAAGAAAAATACTCGGGATTTTTTTTATTCATTCTATTAGAGGTTTTCTTTTTGCACAAATCGACATCACATTTAGTCTGATCTGATTAGCCGTTCGGAATCTACAGGGGTTTAAACTTTCAAATTAGAATTTACCGCAGCGCGGTAAAATGAAATGATAGGAAAAAAATAAATAGTGAAATCTTTAGCTGAAGAATCCTTCTTTCTAACCTTATATTCAACAAATAGGCAGGCAACTAAGCACTAAAAATTATTAAAATAGGCACTTAAAAGGGCATTTATTGTAAAAAATAAGCTCTTAAAAAGGCACTTAAAAGGCATTATTTAAGAAATAATATAAAAAAATTTAAAAAATTTTATGTTTTATTTTTGGTAATCTGGAATGACTAGTCTCATAGCATACAGTTTTTTCATAATTTCGGTAATTTAAAGGCGCATTCTGTACTTGTTTGACAGAATATAAATACAAATCAAATTTTTAAGTACTAATTTTAAAAATTTTTTACATTAAAAATAATTTTTTTTTTTCGAAAAAAAGTATTTTTTCCAAATTGAAATATTTTCTTGATCATTCAAAAAAATTTTAAATTTAGGCTATGTATAGCTCGTAAAAAATTGAAATTGGCTATTTGAACTTAAAAAAGGCAAATAGGGCGAAATCCGAGCCCTACTGATAACCCAACAACATGAAAGAAGAAGACCAAGAAAACGCAGATGGTGGGTGACCACAGTTTTAAAAAGTAGGGAAATATATAATGAAACTTATAAAGATTAATAGATTTTATTGTTATATTGTTGTCTGTCTACTCCATATTGAAGAAATCACCCTGATTGGTGATACAAGAGTAGCGCGAGCCTACCAAGAAAAGTAAGTTTCCATCCGTAAGGCTAGTCTGGCTCGAAGAATGCATCACTGAGAGGGAATCTTATTTAGGATGGGATGTCACAGCAACTCCCTCTCCTAGTAGAGTTGCCTCGAGGGCTATTACTTTCTTACCTATGTATATATGTAATATATATATAGAAAGAAAGTATTGGATTCATGTCAAAAATTCGATGTCGAGATTTTGATGGATCTTCACGTTTTGAGGTCCCCTGAATCCAAAAAAGTGGTTTTCGCGACATGGTCTGTCTGTGGGTGGGTGTGTGGGTGTGTGTTCAATTTTAAGGATGAAGGAATTGAGCTACGAGGTTGAAATTTTATATTTAAGTTAAACACTCCCCGGGACCGGAAAAATAAGCTTTTAATCAAAATCGGCCAAAGAGTACTAGCACTTTACTGATGTACTTTTTCAGTTTTTTTCGATTTTCTCAAAATTTGCTCCAACGATTTTTTTTTAAATTCAAAAATCAATTATTTTTTAGATTCTCTTTAAAATGTATATTCTCATTTTGCAATTGAAATCTTCTGAAGACCACTTTACTCTTGTATTTCATAGGGAAGATAGGAGAAATGGTTGCCATGGTAACAAAATATAAATATTTTCCCATGCTTATAAATTTTACATCTGAATTCATATGTTCCGTACTGTCGGGAACTAAATACATGTCGACACAAAAATCTGGTGTGACAAGCACAGTACACAACTTTCGATTACCGAAGGTAAGAGAAAGTTGTGTGCTGTGCGCCAGTCACACCAGATTTTTTTTTTCTATTCTGCAAAAACCCTGTCTTTTTCCACATTACATTTTTTATATTTCCTTTGAATAATTATAGGAACAATTTCTTGAATTAATATACGGATTCTATGCGTTAAAAGACAGAACGACACACAGTCTTTGCCATAATATATATAACAAGTACAGACACATTTCAATTATGATCCAGGCACATTTATTTTTTTAATACAACTAGAAAAAAATGATTTTCCCTCCACGCCATTTTTTTTTTAATTTCATTAAAAACGTTGATAATAACACTAATAATAAATGATAATAGAGAGCCTGCTGCTCTCTCTCTCTTCATTTCTTTTTATTAGAAATCCTAATAAAAAAAATTTAATTAACAGAAATAGATTTTAAAAATTCTTTTAATTAAGAAGAGCTGATGATGATGATGATGATGATGACGTAATGGTGTATGTATTAAAGAGAGAGAGAAGGGAAAATTGACGAGTTTAGTTTAATTATAGATAGGGAAGGCATCATCTCATCGCCGTTGAGAAGAGGACCCCCCCTCCCCTCCCCCCTTCCCCTTTGCTAAATTGTAAATTAATTCATTAGACATATTAAATTAACTTATCTATTTTAATTTAATCCAGAGGGGGAATAAAACCGCTGGAAGGGGTAAAAAATTATTTGGTGTAGGCAATATATAACCGATTAGCTAATAAATTTACTGATTTCCCTCTTGTACGGCTGAGTTTTTCCACACCGATCTAAATCTTTTTTTTTTCGAAAATGTTATAGCTATGTTGAATAATATTGGTAAAAAATAAAGAAAAGTGCAGCTAGGGTTTTTCTTTTTTTTATTAATCTCCGCCTCACGCTAACGTTCCGATTCCGGTTGGGATCATCTTCAGAGCTCTAACCAGAGCTGTTGCAAGTACTTTTCAAAAGTACTAAGTATTAAGTAACCAGTACTTGGAATTTTTTTTTTTTACTTCCAGTACCCAGTATTAAGTACTTAAAAATTTTTTTCTACTCCCACTATCCAGTGCCAGTACTTTCCAAAAGTACTTGAAATACTCAGTAATATACTGAAAATGAACAAGTACCAGTACCACTACTGGAAAAAAGTATTGAGTATACTACTTTTTAAAGTTTTAAGAATTTTTTAGAGGTTTTTTTTTTTATCAGGAATTAAAGTTGTAAGAATACGCAGCCAGAATTTTTTTCTTTAAAAATATATTTCAACTGCTGACGTTTCGGCTTTGGTCAAAGCCATCCTCAGAGCTATAAACAACGAAACATTTCTTTTTACAAATATGGTTTATTTTTTTTATTCAGTGGGATCAATTTCCCCTATAATTAATTTATTTTCAAGTATTTTCCTCAAATAAAAATATAAAAATGATAAATATTAAAAAGTCTGGTGTGACTGGTCGCACAGCACATAACTTTCTATAAAATTAGTTCAAAGAAATTCTTCATAGAAATTTATATCATTAAGATTAAAACTTAATTAACTTTAACTATCGCCCAAATTTTGTTATAGAGATTAAATGTTTAAGAAAATTCTAGGTACTGGAAATCAAAAGTACTGGTACTGGAAGTAATTTAAGTATTTTAAGTACTTTTTAAAATACTAAGTAGTTTTTTTTTTTTGGATCCAGTACCAGTATTCTTTCGAAAAAGTTCTCAAATACTAGTATTTGTTTTAAAAAGTACTGGAAATTTCAGTACCAGTACTTCAAATTTAACAGTACTTTAATGAAAGTATTGGAAGTATTTATTTTTTTTTTCATACATAAATTAAGCTGTGGTTTGATACAATTTATAAATATTTTGTATATAATTACCATAGAGGCTAGTCATAATAAATATATGAGTGGGATTTTCTTGGATTTCGACTTTCATAATTATTATTACATATTTTAGCTGTATAGGTATAGCCAAATTTTAAAAATTAAAAAAAAAAAATCAATTTATACTAAGACAACAACGATCCATTAAATTTAAACCGAAACGTCGTCGTGAGTGAAAACGTTACTTTCTCTTGTTCTAATTTATATTTACAAATTTAAATTTTGACATCGTTAACGTCTCAATAAAATATTTTATTTTAGGACCTTTTTCAACAATGGAGGCCATTTAGAACGCGTCACTATTGATTAATAGCTAATTCAATTGAAATAAAATTAAACAGTATGCGAACATCCTGACCTCTGGCAAAAAATGCAAGAAGTCAAGTTCAGGGCGTTCAACAGTCTTTTTTCTCGGTGGCCTCTTATACCGATTTTTAGCACTTCTTGGAGTTTTTAAATAACACGAAACTTTTAAAATCGTTACAATTCAAATATTTATTCCCATATTTAATTATTGAATAATTCATAATAAAATCCCCACATTAATAATAATAATAATAATAATAAAATAAATAGACATATTTATATTTTTCATGCATTAAATATGAGAGTGAAATTTATAGGTTTAATAATTATTACATTACATGGACTCATTTATAAATAAAAGCCTTGTTTAATTCATACAGATGATTACGTCATAAAGCCGCCACATTCTAAAAGCTCAGGGTGGCAAGGGTTCATTTCATTCACATTCGTTTATATATATTTATATTAATAGATCATTTAAAAAAATAAAAAAAATCGAATTTTTTTTTTTATTTCTATTCGAATTCGAACAACAACAACAACAATAACAATAACAAAGTTTATATTAGATACAAATGTTCCCTCAATTAGAATTGTTTCATATTGCATTTCCTTTTTTTTTTATGTTTGTTTTTATGAGAGAGAAAAAATAAAGTTTTTTTTTTTTTTAGGTGATTTTCATAAAACAACTTTGACTTTTAAAGGCTCGTTAAGAGTTTATAAAAGTTTTAATTAATTAATTAAATTTAAAAATATAAACTTATCTAGCGAATTCTATCAATTAAATCGGTTTCTCAAATGTGAAGGAGCTGGGAATATGATATAGGTACAGTAATTCGAATATTAAAAAGAATACTTGCTAGTAAGTGGAGGAGCTGGGAATAAGAAATAATACCAACGTTATAAAGAATACTTGCTATTAAGTGGAGAAGTTGGGAATAAGAAATAATATTATCATTATAAAGAACACTTGCTATTAAGTGGAGGAGCTGGGATTAGGAAATATTACTAATATAAAGAATATTTTTTTTATTTGGAGGTGCTGGGAATCAGAAATAATATCAACATTATAAAGAATACTATCAAGTGAAGGAGCTGGAATAGGAAACAATATTAACAAGATAAAGAATGCTTGATATTAAGTGGAGGTGCTGGGAATAGGAAATAATACCAATATTATAAAGCATACTTGCTATTAAATGGATTCAATAATTTTTGCTTAGTTCACAATGCAAGATTAAGTGTCGAAAAGAATATATTCAACAAATTTAGCATCAAAAATAAAATTCTCTCTTTTTAGTTCATTTTATTCAATAAGTAAAATAATTTATTTTTTATTTTTTATATTATATTTTTTATTCATAGTAGGCCTGCTATAACTTGATCAGTTTGATAATTTTTTTTTTTGATCAACTGGTAGCTCTAAGCTTGATTGTTGTAATACGGTTTTTGAAATTGATTTTAACATTAAGATTTGATTATTCATTTAATATAAAAGAATAATTTAATAATAGTATTTTGTAACATCTTCCTTAAAAATCAAATTAAAAAAAAAAAAAAAAAATCTTAATGAATTAATAACAATCAGGCTACTAACTTCTCGTAAGTATCCCTTAGAGGTTAGTTCGCTTGGGTTGGAATAAGTCCACATTACTTGAGACGAAAGCAGAATAAGAAGTAAAAACGTTCTATTTTTAATAAATTTATTACAAAATATGGCCTATAATTAAAAACCTCCATAATAATAGCTCTAGGGGGCTCGCTGGTGTAGCGGGCTAGGGTGTCGGCTTTCTACAAAGAAGATCCCTGTTCAAACCCATGGGCGTGTGGGATTTTTCATTAAATAAAAATATTTATTTAATGTAAACAAATCCTCAAGCAGGCACTGGAATGGAATATTGGATCTGACCACGATAGCCTCAGGCAACTCTACGAGGAGAGGGAGTTGCTGTGACATCTCGTCCTGTGGAAGGGAGGTAAAGAAGATTCCCATCTCAGGGATGCATTCTTCGAACCAGAAATAAGGATTAGTTCACTAGCTAGAGACGAACGCAGGGGGGAGTTAGAGATAGGAAATAATGTAGGTTCACGGAGTGCCGGTTGATGAACTACTAGAACGTCCTCCTTAGTATGGAGACGGTTGGATAAAAAGAACCGGGTGGAACTAGAAATCAGGATAAGCTCGTTATCTAGAAATGAAGGCAGAATAGAATAGAATAGAATAAATTTATTTAAATTCGGGCTAGAGCTAGAAAGCCCCATTAGCCCTCTTAATAACGTACAAAATTTTTTTTTGTCTGTCCGACCATAAATTATACAACCATCATACATACAAAGTTATTCTTTCAAACTTCTACCAATTGTTCAGTTTTTACTTAGATATAATTTGACGTCGCAGGCTCCCCCAAAGCACAATGAAATCTCTACCTTCATACTTATTCAATATAGGCCAAATACCGCCAGTCCAGGAACACCTAGCCAGAGAGGCCCAACCTCACTCCCTCCAAGAAGGCAACCAGGGATCGCGACCTCTTCGCCTCCGCAGGGAGACCGTTCCAGAGGCGAACCGACTCCACCCGGAACGACCTACCGTATAAGACAGTTCTGTGATTAGGCATTTGCAGGTCGTGTGGCTTTATCCTAGACCCCAGCCTAGTAAAATAATCCCGCAGGTATTCTGGACATTCGCCCCCCAGGATCCTCCACGTGAGCCTCAAACAAGCCTGGGACCGCAGCTCCGAAACCCTCAGCCACCCCAACTCATTGTAAATGGGGGAAATGCGAGCATCCCTTCTGAGTTTGCTGACGAACCTGACTGCGTAATTTTGTGACCTTTGTAACCTGTTTGTCAGGACGCAGGTCAGATCCGTCATAGCGATTAAGCTGTAGTTGAAATGAGGGAGCACCAGGGACTGCACCATACTGGCCCTCAGGCTGGCCGAGAGAAAATCGCCCCTCTGCTTCAGACTATGGATAGTACGGGAAACCCTACCGCGTATCCTCTCCACCTCGGGACCCCATGAAAGCGTATTGTCAAACATCACCCCCAGATTCCTCACTGAATCGGACAGCGGCAAAACTTTATCCCCTATGAGCAAGCTATCCAGCGACTCATCAACTATTTTATTGCGTAATCTCGAATATCCCACAACCATCGCTTTTGACTTCGATGGGTTCACCCTCAGAAGGAGGAGTTAGAGATAGGAAATAATGTAACTTCACGGGGTGCCGGTAGATGGCTACGACCAGAGGCCGGGTGGGTTTGAGGTGTGTGTCTTCGAGCACGTAAGCACCTCGGGCAAATAAACGGGGATCCCGATAGGAATTTCAAATAATAATTATAACAATAGCTCTATGCTTATTTAGATTAATCCTAAATCCGGCAGGTCACTCAAATTTATCCTAATAATTCTTATCTTTTTAACAACTTTTCTTTTGCCAAATTTCAAATTAGTAGCTTGGAGAGATTTTTTTTTTTTTTTTTTGTGACGAACAAAATAATTCATGTTTGAATTAAAGGAGAGAGATGTTTACTCCAATTTGACTTGAACTTTAAGAATAAGATGTATGTATGTGTAGATGACGATGTCAATGGGGGGAAATGTTGATATGTTTTCCTTTTGGCTCGTTTCTTATCAAATGACATTTTTGACATTGAATAGAAATGGACTTTTGAAAGATCTTTACCCCTCAAAAAAAAAAAAAATCCTTCTCAAGAAGGAGAGAAGATGAAATATTCAACTTGTAAAGAGAGACTTTCTCTCTCTCTGATCAAAGATATAAAATAAAAATTGATACCTTAAATCTATCAAAGTTTAATTTTTTTTTTTATTTAATTAAATAAAAAAAATCTTGTGACTGGCGCACAGCACACAACTTTCTCTTACCTTCGGTAATCGAAAGTTGTGTTCTGTGCTTGTCACACCAGATTTTTTGTGTCGACATATATTTAGTTCCCGACAGTCGGAACATATGAATTCAGATGTAAAATTTATAAGCATGGGAAAATATTTATATTTTGTTACCATGGCAACCATTTCTCCTATCTTCCCTATGAAATACAAGAGTAAAGTGGTCTTCAGAAGATTTCAATTGCAAAATGAGAATATACATTTTAAAGAGAATCTAAAAAATAATTGATTTTTGAATTTAAAAAAAAATCGTTGGAGCAAATTTTGAGAAAATCGAAAAAAACTGAAAAAGTACATCAGTAAAGTGCTAGTACTCTTTGGCCGATTTTGATTAAAAGCTTATTTTTCCGGTCCCGGGGGTGTTTAACTTAAATATAAAATTTCAACCTCGTAGCTCAATTCCTTCATGCTTAAAATTGAACACACACCCACACACCCACCCACCCACACACCCACCCACCCACCCACAGACAGACCATGTCGCGAAAACCACTTTTTTGGATTCAGGGGACCTCAAAACGTGAAGATCCATCAAAATCTCGACATCGAATTTTTGACATGAATCCAATACTTTCTCTCTATATATATATTACTATATACATAGGTAAGAGAAAGTAAAAAAAAAAAAAAATGTAAAAGTGATAAAGTTTCTCTTTTTACTTTTGATGATAGAATTTGAATAAAATCAAATAATTTTTACTTTCTCTTACCTATGTATATATGTAATATATATATAGAGAGAAAGTATTGGATTCATGTCAAAAATTCGAAGTCGAGATTTTGATGGATCTTCACGTTTTGAGGTCCCCTGAATCCAAAAAAGTGGTTTTCGCGACATGGTCTGTCTGTGGGTGGGTGGGTGTGTGTGTGGGTGTGTGTTCAATTTAAAGCATGAAGGAATTGAGCTATGAGGCTGAAATTTTATATTTAACTTAAACACCCCCCGGGACCGGAAAAATAAGCTTTTAATCAAAATCGGCCAAAGAGTACTAGTACTTTACTGATGTAGTTTTTCAGTTTTTTTCGATTTTCTCAAAATTTGCTCCAACGATTTTTTTTTTAAATTCAAAAATCAATTAATTTTTAGATGCTCTTTAAAATGTATATTCTCATTTTGCGATTGAAATCTTCTGAACACCACTTTACTCTTGTGTTTCATAGGAAAGATAGGAGAAATGGTTGCCATGGTAACAAAATATAAATATTTTCCCATACTTAGAAATTTTACATCTGAATTCATATGTTCCGTACTGTCGGGAACTAAATATATTTCGACACGAAAAATCTGTCGTGACAAGCACAGTACACAACTTTCGATTACCGAAGGTAAGAGAAAGTTGTGTGCTGTGCGCCAGTCACACCAGATTTTTTATCATCTTGCCACAAATAATTCATTCATTGAGTTCTTGCCTCGAGCGAATCAGCAATTGGTACCTCTCCCATTAGTATGTTATTAAATATATTTGTATGTACATGGTACTGTACCACTCAGTGAATATAATCTATATTAGAGTGAGGTGGATAGCTGAGTAGATATTGTAGTAAGGAAGAAAGAAAATGGCAAAATATACTTTACACAATTGTGCCATTCGACATTTTGAGGAATTTTGTTGACACGCTTCAGGTTGTTATATATTATATATTTTTATTTTTATTCGTATACCTTGTATGTAACTTGTACCTTTTTAATTTATCATTAATTTCATTATAATTGTCAATTTTGTACGCATGTGATGTAAGAAAACAAAATTTCTTCTTTTTTTAACTGTAAACTCACTCGCTCCTTTCTGTTATTGATTGTAGCCCTGAAGATGGTCGTATATCTGACCGAAACGTCGGCTTGAAGCGCTAAATAAACGAAATAAACTTAGCTGCAATCGCTCTTTTCTTTCTTCCTTACTACAATATAATCTATATATTGCAATTATCATGAAACTTTTAAACGCCATTGAGCTAGGCATCCAAAACAACACAGGCACCCTAAAGTTGTCTACATGTGTGAGATTACCATGCCTAGCTCAAAAAAGAAAGTTTATTTATGATAGTGTCATAGTCTTTGCACTAAAAAGGGGAGTGCATAGCCTTCATGACACCGATTTGAACGAAAATTTTTTATGTGTAGTTCAAAACGGTGACATGAAGGCTATGCACTCCCCTTGTAAGTAGTATGCATAGGGGCCTCACTGGTGTAGTGGGCTAGGATGTTGGCTTCTACAAAGAAGATACGTGTTCAAATCCTGGGCTTTTTGTATTAAATAAAAATATTGTAAAAAAAATCCTCAAACAAGCACTGGAATGTAATATAGGATCTGATCACAATAGCCTCAGGCAACTCTACGGGGAGAGGGTGTTACTGTGACATCTCGATCTATGGAAGGGACGTAAAGAAGGTTTCCTCTCAGTGATGCATTCCTCGAAAGGAGTCGGTGCTGAGGGAGTTTCTCTTCAAACTAGGACATCATCCATAGCATAGAGGAGGTTGGATAAAAGGGACCGGGTGGAACAAGAAATAAGGATAAGTTAACTAGCTAGAAATTAACGCAGTAGGAAGAGTTCTAAAACCTAATACCACCCCAGGAAAAATCTCTACCAATTAAAAGAATCAATCCGATAGTTTCGCATTCGATGCATTACAGTCAGGCAAACAGGTCTATTCTCTAAGCAATAAAGCTAACTTTTAACATCTGAAATCAGTCTTAATTTAATTAATTTAACACCGCCTTGTCTCAAATTGCTATTCATTAAGCATATATTTTAACACCAAAGCGTTAACATTTAGTCAATAGTGTTAAAAATTAATGTCATGTCTACGGGGTGACTTTAATATTTTAACGTCGTATTTAATGCATCAAAATGGCGTCTTCAACCAAAAAGTAAGGTAATGAATTTGACAACTTTGAGATAAAAGAAACATGTTACCGTTGCTGTTAAAACTTTGTTTAGAGAATAGCGCTGATGTTATTACTTTACGTTTTAACACCCAATTTATGATGTTAAATTTTAACGTCTGTTTTTAGAGAAAACAATCAAATAACGAACGCGTGATTTACCATTAAATTAAATATATATTTTGAATTTAATTAAATTCTCTTCCTATTAAATCCTACAATTAATTAATGGACAATTCTAAGTAAATAGACGACATTTCTGTCATAAATAGTAATTTTTCTCTGAGTGATATTCCCTTTGATTGATATTAATCCCCTACTTTGCATTATGTAATCCTAGAGCATGATGATTGTCTCTTATAACCGATTATAAAGCAAACTAAATATGATCCGATCAGCTTTAATTACAACTCACACAGAGATATGCATTTATACGTTGATTCAGATATTAGACAACCTTCCTTATCAGACTGCTTGGATTCCAGTCACGTGAATATGTTCCTCCCCTCCCCCACCTCCGCTTTTCTCTAAGCATTTAAGAGACCCATTAGAGGGTTGGAATATACAGTATAGCATGTAGAACAGATATGGCTACAACGAAACCTGAATGGGTTAATGGCTTTCTGCTGCTTGTTCACACAACAAATCATAAACAATACAAAAAAAATTATTTTTAATAGGGAATAATTTTTATATTCCCACTTTCCTTCCCCCGAAGCTGAGAAGTTAGACAATATTGATAATTTTAAAGCGAAGTGCAGTGGGTTCGGATCCCAGCCAGTCCGATGAAAAATTATTTAAATTATTGGAGTAAATAAATGTGTATTTATTGTTAATAATATATACTCAAAAAAATGTAAACAAATCGACAAGTACGTCCTGGATTGGGATATTGGATCTCACCACAATATCGCCCAGGCAACTCTACAATGAGAGGGAGTTGCTGTGACATCCCGTCCTGCGGAAGTGACGTAAAGAAGGTTCCCTCTCTTCGAAAGGAGTCGGTGCTAAGGGAGTACCTTCTCAAACTAGGACATTCTCTCTAGCATAGAAGAGGTTGGATAAAAGGAACTGGGTGAATCCATAAATAAGGATTAGTTCACTAGCTAGAAAGTTAGAGATAGGAAATAATGTAGCTTCAGGGGTGCCAGCAGGTAGCTACGGCCAGAGAATTGAGGTGTGTCTTCTTGCACTTGACCATCTCGGGTAATTAAACTATTCCGATAGGAATTTCAAATAATAATAATATATTCTCAAGTTCTGATATCGTATCGGCAACTGCGGAATTTTTCCGAATAAGTTGAAAATTGGTATATACCTTTGTTTTGGTATTTTAAATACTGGGAAAAATTCTCATATAATCTCATGTCTGCGTCACTAGTTATTCGAGGCAAAGGCCACGAAAATCGTTTTTTTTGTGATTATTTTCTATGGAAAATTTTTAGTTTAAGGTTATTATGAAACTTGTAGATTATAAAATTACCTACAATACCTACAAAAAGGATATCGAATTAATTTGCTTAAAAATTGTGAAGCAATTTTCGTTCAAATTTTTAAATAAGTTAATTTTTTCCAAAAATAAAAAAATGAAATTAATAAAAAAGTTGAAATTTTATTAATTTCTAATTAACATGATTGATATATGGACCCTGTTACGCATTAGTGTGTCAAGCGCCAAAAAAATTAAAAATTGAGTTAAGCACGGAATATTGTTTCAAATGCTATAATTAATAATATTTTTTATGAAATATGTCCTAAAAAAAATTTATATTTAATGTTACTTGTACAATTGACAAAAAAAAAATTATATATAATCCAATGAAAACAAAAAACTTTAATGTTAATTTTCTCAAAATACGGTAGCTGGCGCTTGACACACTAATGCGTAACAGGGTCCATATAATAAAAAGGCTATGCTATCTATTGTTCTAAAGGCATAGTTTTTGGACCCAGGGAATCCTGCTTCAGATAAGTTCACACAGACATATGTAGCGGTGAATCAATTTGGCTGCCTAACTCATAGGCGTCTTTCAAAAAGCTCAAGGTTTGAATTATTTGTTCACCATGCACGATGCAATCAGTTCAAGTGACAAAATTGTTCGGAAATGGACTGAGGATGGTGTTATTTAATTAAAGCCGAAACTGTTTCCACTTCTCTTGAGTTTCATTTCGTAGAGGCCTATAAATATTCATCGGGCTGCCTGACGTCCTGGATTGGGATATTGGATCCATAGGCGTAGCCACGGGGGGGTTTTGGGGGTTCAAACCCCCCCATTGGACCAAGCTATGACTAGATATTTAAGCTCTATAATACAAAATACTTTTTCTCTCTATATATTTCATATATAGGGTAAGAGAAAGTAAAATATAATAATTTTCTCTAGCTTAAAAAAAAAAAAAAAATTAAATAAACGCAAAAAATTCTAGAAAATTCAGAATTTTCCCATTGAAAATAATTGATTTTTGTTATGCTTTATAAAAAATTAAAGCCGCTTAAAATTTATTAAATCTCGCAAATGAAAAATAATAAAAATTATTATATAAATAAATTTTTTTTTTTCTTAAAGTGGTCTGAGATAGGAGTCTGGTCAAGAGAAAAACATAGAGAGACACCCCGGTATTTTAGACCAATATACATAAAATTAAGAGATTTGCATAATTTATTGCCTGATACGAGTTGATTGAAAAATTGCGGCACTTAATTAAGAAAGGGCGGGCCCGAGCCACCTCGAGGGGGGGGGTCCAGGGGGGGGCGAAGCGAAGGTGGGGTAAGTGGCTAGTCATATATTTCATTAGACGCCTTATACTGCCCTATTAGTCGGGACGGGGGGGGGGGGGGGGGGGGAGAAAAAATCCTAAACCCCCCATCAAAAATTTCTGGCTACGCCTATGATTGGATCTCACCACAATTGCACTCAGGCAACTCTACGAGGAGAAAGAGTTGCTGTGACATCCCGGCCTACGGAAGGGACGTAAAGAAGGTTCCCTTTTAGTGATGCATTCTTCGAAAGGAGTCCGTCCCTTGGCTTTGAGATTATCAATTATTTATCAATTATTATCAATTATTTATGATTTTTATGGAAGTTTTTAATTATAGAACATTTTTTGTATTAATTATTTATTAAAATTACAACGTTTCGACTACTGCATTCGTTTTCAAGTACAGTACACTTGCTTTGATTCAAGCAAACTAACCTCTAAGGGACACACTCACATGAAATTAGTAGCATTTTTATGGAATGAAATTATGAACATATACAAACATTCCCATAAAGTTAGGTACCATTATCACAGTAAGTGTTTACATAAATGCTAGCGTTTTTAAGTAATCGTTTTCAAACACATACACACGCGCACAGTCATAATTCCCAAATTGTTTTTTTTTTTTTTTTTTGACTGGAAAAATAATTTTTTGAATGTTTATTGTTAGTTTAGCGTTGTTTAATAAACGTGAGGGGAAGAAAAGATTTGCAAATTCCTTGTATTTTTTTTAATTAAATTCAAAAGGGATTGTACCAGTCCCTCAGGTGTCTTCTCCCTCTTCCTTTATCTTTCATCACTTTCTCTCTCTCTCTCTATCTCTAATCCAAAATGGCCTTGGCCGTCAGCCCCAAAAATTCCCAGGGCTTAGGGCTCATAATAAACGGTGTTTCAGGGGCTTACAATCATAAGCCCCTGAGATCCCAACCACCTGATAGTCACTGGGTGAGGATGGGGAGCCAACAAACCACTCCACTCTCTCTATCCGGACTCGCTGCTCGATATTTAGAATCAATGAATGTAAATGATGAATAAAAAAATCAATTCTCTGTTTAAATTAAACAATAAGTCCTTCTTAACTCAAATATTCATTTAATAAAATTTAAATTTTCAACCGTAGGCTCTCGTTGAAAACATTTTGTAAGTTACAATACGCCTTTGCGGTCAACAGGCCAACTAGATAAAAAATTGGCTAATTTCACTTCTTTAGATAAATATCTTTATTATTATCAACTTATTATTTTTTTTCCTTTTGTTTTGTTGTATTTGTTGTTATTTTATTAAAATTTGGAAGGCTATTGTGTTTGTTGGACCTAGCCACCAAGAACTGGTGCATTTAAGCGGGTCATAATAAATTTATTTATAGAGGAAGTTTTTTATAAGAATATAAATAGATTCTTATAAAAAACGCGTACAATCCAGTTATTTTTAAATTTATTTATTTATTTATTTGAAATTCTTACCGTAGTCCCCGCTTATTTACCAAATGAGAAAGACACACATATCCAATCCAACCAGCCTCTGACCAGTAGTAGCTATCTATCGGCACCCCGTTAAGTTACGTTATTTCCTACCTCTAATTCCTCCTCCTGCTTTAGTTTATAGCTACTAAACTAAGCCTTATTTCTGGTTCCTTTTATCCAACATCTTCTATACTAGGAAGGATGTCCTAGTTTAAGGAAGGACTTCCTCAACACCGACTCATTTAGAAGAATACATCACTGAGAGGGAACCTTCTTTACGTTCCTTCTACAGCAACTCTCACTCCTCGTAGAGTAGCCGGAGTGCAATTATAGTGGGATCCAATATTCCAATCCAGTTAACATCCAGTTAGTCTTTATTTTAAGGGATTGTCTGGTTGAGATTTTATTTTATTTATTTCATTTAGACCCCATTCCTATTTATTTCTACAAATGAATTGATTTTTGATACCTTCAAAAGGAGGAAATATAAAATAATCGGAGGTCCATATTTTTTTTAAGTGAAACTTTTATTTAATCCTCTCAAATTTTTTAGCTCTTCTATCAGCATGTCGAGGTACAAGCCGTGACGTCAAAGGCCGTGATGCTACAAGCTATGACGTCACAAGCCGTGACGACCAAAATAGGAAAGTTGAAATTTAATATATATGACGAATTATAAAAAAAATAATTGTGAGATTTATTAATTAAATTTTTAAATTGATAAAATATAATTTTTAAAATAATTTAAAATGATTCAAATCTTCAATTGCTAAATAAATATTGTTCTCAGTTTTTAACATGCGTCTATTGATTTCCCATTTTCCAACTATTAAGTTAAGGTTAAAAACGCGATTTTAATACCCTTAATTGAATAATTTTCTGAAAATTTTCAGTTAAACGCCTACGATCCGAAAGAAAGTTTCACTTGCATCGTGGTTTCATAAAACCACACAATGATTTTTATTTCTCCTATGAATTTTATAGTTGACTACCCAATCAGAGATGTCATTTTGAGTCAACTACAAATGGTCTGAAATTTGATATTCTCTCTCTCTCTCTCTTACTCACATATACACATAGAGACAACATATACGTAAAACGTGAAATAACACAATCGCTTCGCTTTTCACATCAGATTGACTTTGTTAGTTATATTAATTTCAAACTAGTGAATTAGACATGAGAAAGAGAGAGAGAGATGTCATAATTTCATTTTCAAACTTGTTAATTTGATGGAAATTTAATAATAATAATAATAATAGTGTCTCTCTCTCTCTCTCATTGTTGAATCATTTCTAATCAACGAGAATTAACGAATTCCAAAATTACGTACACTACCTGCATATGAATTTTCAAATTATAGACATATTTTTTTGTTATTAATTAAAAAATCTGGTGTGGCTGGTCGCACAGCACTCAACTTTCTCTTACCTTCGGCAATCGACAGTTGTGCTGTGTGCTTGTCACACCAGATTTTTTGAGTCGACATATATTTAGTTTCCGCCGATATATTAGAATTCAAGATGTAAAATTTATTAGTATGGGAAAATATTTATAATTTGTTACTATGGTAACCATTTCTACTCTCCTTCCTATGGAGTACAAGAGTAAAGTGGTCTTCAGAAGATTTCAAAGACAATATGAGAATATACATTTTAAAGAGCATTTAGAAAATAATGGATTTATGAATTTTACTCAAAATCGTTAGAGCGAATTTTGAGAAAGTCGAAAAAAACTGAAAAAGTACAATAGTAAAGTACTAGTACTTTTTAGGCGATTTTGTTCGAAAATTGCCCCCGCTGGAGTGGAACCCGCTCTTTTGCTGCGGGCGGACTACCTTTATCTTAAATCACTTGCCCAATAAACATACAATCTCGCAACCGCTTATACCTAAAATAACACCCGATGATTTGTATTTGTGTTATATCATTTGTAAAAGATTCCATATTAATTATCTTAAGGTGCGATCACACCAGGACCTGACTCGACTTGAGGTGAGTAGGGTGACGAACCCAACCTATGTATGGAGGTGAACACTGTGCGCCGTTATGGAGTTCAACGAAGTTAGGTCACTTTGCTGAGTCTGGTGGCGATCCAACTTTGTTGGATCCAAGGGCGGAGACAAGGGGGGGGGGTAAAGGGGGTAATTACCCCGCTGTCTGAGACAGCCAATATGACCGACTTTTTCAATCAGTTGTTTTTTCAGTTTATTAATAAAGACATTTTGGCACTATAAGGATTTATATAAGTATAATATTATAATACAAAAAAAAAATTTTAATATTAAGATTTGTATTTTTAATTTAAAATTACAGCAAAGATCTGTAAAGTCAAGTCGAATAGATTTCCAATTTTTTTAAATTAATAAAATATAATTTTTAAAATATTTAATTGAGAAATTGACTAAGGAGATCAATGAGGAAGGCAGCAAGGAGAAATAAAAACTTTTATATTATTTCATCGACGTTTCGGAAGCTCGTCGCTCCCATCCTCAGGACAAAATAATTGTCCCAAATGTCCACGGGGCGTGGTGTAGAGGTTAGCGTGCTAACCTCATATACCAAACGTCGCGGGTTCGGACCCCAGGCAGTCCGATGATTTTATTTCAGCCATCTGGATACCAGATGGCTTAAATAAAAATGCCTGGACCCTAATATATATAAATTCATAAATAACGATTATCGTAAATGTCTTATATGGCCTGAGCTGCCGAAAAGACAGTGTGAATGTGTGTGTGAGTGTGAGTGTGAATGAGAAAAAGTGTGAATGTTTTTTTTATAAAAAATAATTGTCCCAAATGAGATGGAGAACATTATAATGTATACACAACAAATATTATTCACAAAACGTATGTTATGCATAGTATTTAGCAAACTTAACAATTGTATGATATATTATTTAGGCTGTACAGGTGAGTAACAGATAGATCTCAGCTTTTGAGACTGTTAATATAAAAAAGTTGTTTTTATTTTTAATTTAGTTTTTTTTGGGTTAACTGCCTTGTACAAGTATCAGTTTCTGCATTCATCATCCTCATCTAAGGCGAAGAAGCTGCAAAGTCAATTTAAATATCATACAATTGTTAAGTTTGCTAAATATTATGCACAACATACGTTTTGTGAATAATATTTGTTGTGTATACATTATAATGTTCTCCTTCACATTTGCGAGAATTATTTTGTCCTGAAGATGGGAACGACACGTCGCGACGGGCTCCCGAAACGTCGATGAAATAATATAAAGTTTTTATTTCTGCTGGCTGCCTTCCTCATTGAGCTCCTTAGTCAATCATCACCGCAGCCATTTCTAAATTGAGAAATAATTTTTACTTAAAATTTGCAAAAAATATTTTTGAATATAATTTGAATTAGTTTTATTAAATTTATTAAGAAATAAATTGTTGGGAAAGAATAAAGTATCAATCAGAATGTAAAATATTGTTTAAAACGAACGACATGCTCATATGCCAAATAACAGAGATGGAAGATGACGTCACTCCAGTGAGGTTTCGGTGTGTGACCCCCGTTGGCTAGAACTCTAGTCAGTAAACGCAACAAGACAGGTCCCGGTGTGATCGCATCTTTACACTTTTTTTCATACTTTTAAATAACGGTTCAAGTTGTTCCAAGTCACCCCAATTTTTTTTTTTTTATTTTAGAATTTTATTAATAAAAAAAAAAGTTAGAAACTAAAAAAAAAAAAACTCTAAAGCATTCATCTCTTTTTTGAACATTATCTCACGCTATATACTCATTAATTATTAAAACTTGGGCCATTTTCTTATTAATCTTGTCAGTTCTTTTTTTATAATTCAAGTATTTTGTGTGTGGGGGGGGAGGAGAGAAAGAATGCTATTAAAATTGTTTGATGTCATAAAAAAAGAGTTTTAGAGAAATTTAATTTAATATGTATAATAATATAAATTTGATTAATTACTAAATAGATTTAAATGGAAAAAGAAGGAGAAAGGAGAAGGGGAAGTTTAATTTAAGAACTTCTTAGTCAAGGGGATGGGGGGGGGGGGGGTGTTTTCTCGTATACAAAGTGAAAATATTCACTTAAAAAAAAATGGATTCATTTGTGTAACAGACTTTCTAAACTATTTTAGAATGAATATCCCTTGAAAATCTTTAACAGTGTATTAGAGGACTCACCTAGGAAATTGAAGTTCGAAGTACCAAGGCCAATGGAGTGGATGAAGATGATGAGAGAGCAGACCAGAGAGAATAGAAGCAGAACTCACCTAGAACAAACAGAAATTATAAATAAATATTTGCAAATCTTATTTAAGGTTGTTCGGATAGTACATCGTAAGTCATAATAGAATCTAAATTTTTATTTAAATAAAAATAAAAATTTGAATGCCAAAATTCCTTATTATAATTTAGTCGTGACCTATCATAGTTTATAATTGTATTAAGTTAATAATTTAATTACCAAAAATAATAAATGAATGACTTTTGACTTGAGCAGTTTTTCACGTAATATAGAACTGGCAACATTGCATTCATCAACTATCTATTTTAAATCTTAAAAGCCTTAAATTTTATTTTATTTAATATATTACAATGTTTAATGCAAATCAGTTTAAACACAATGGACGATTTGCGAGAAAAATATCTTAAAATTGAAAAAAAAAATGTAACTAACATTGAGAAAAGACAATTATGTTATGCGACGTTGCCGGACTGGTCTCACTCTCAAACCTTCCTTATTTTTAAATATTGGCGACTGTCATTTTGGAGAATTTTTTGACTTTCTTGTTAAAATATCTTTAAAAGCGGACGGCAGAAACTTTTGAATTTATTTTTAACGTATTCCTCGGAAGTGAATTGATAAAATGTAAGTTTTTTTTGTTTTTGTAAATGATGCATATATGGGCTATATAATTCGATATGTGTGCGTTTCGTCGATATTCGCCATAGACTACATGTTAAATTTCAATTTTTTAAAAATTAATTACACGATAACCCTGGGTCAGATCTGCTTCAAAATTTTATTTTATACGTATTTGATAGTGATTAATAACATATTAAAAAATTAGCTTTTAATCTAACATAGTGCTTTAATGTCCGAACAATCTTAAATCCATTTTTATCAATATCTTTTTTTACTTTCTCTTACCTCTATATATTTAACATATATAGAGAGAGAAAGTATTGCGATCATGTCAAAAATTCGATGTCGAGATTTTGATGGATATACATGTTTTGAGATCCCCTGAGTCCAAAAAAAGTGGGTCCTGTCTAGTGGGTCAGTGTGTCTGTGTGTGTGTGTGTGTGTGGACATTTTTGATCAAGAAGGAAATGAGGTACGACGTTGAAATTTTATATTTAAGTTAGGCACCCTCTGAACTCGTATAAATAAGCTTTTAAACAAAATCGGATGGCTTAAATAAAAATGCCTGGACCCTAATATATATAAATTCATAAATAACGGTTATCGTAAATGTCTTATATGGCCTGAGCTGCCGAAAAGACAGTGTGAATGTGTGTGTGAGTGTGGTATTGTTTTGAAAAAAAGTGACTTTTATGACCACCTACTTTTTCCAAATTTTTTAATTAAAAAATTATCGTAATTAATTTTTTTGTTATCAAGAAAATACAAAAAAAAAACAATCTGTCCCAATAGGAAGGAAAAAAAGACTTTTTTTTCCGTTCTCTATTTATAATAATAAAAATCGCGAAAGCTTAAATCATTTTAAAAAATTAGGTTAAAAAAATGAAAGAAAAAAAGATAAAAAACAAATCATATAAAAAATTTTTAGATGGTACAAAATACAAAGAGTTCAAGAAAAAATTATATTCTTATAATTTTATAAAAGCCTTCTTTTACTACTACTACTAGTAGTAATAATATTAATAATGAATACAGGATATTTAATTAAATAAAAGCATCTCATTCAATTTAATTGCTTGGCAATTAAAGTCAAGTTCTTTCAAAAGGATAGCCAGAGATTCACGGATATATTTAATGTACTGTAATTAAATATAAATATGGTTGGCCAAGATTCTCAGATTATTAAGAGAATATCATATTTTAATATTAGAACTTTGCTCTTGCCAAAATCTATATACATTGCACTATATTAAAGATTGTTCTCTTTCTTTGAAATTTTATTAAAGATTAGGATATTTAAAGAATATAATAGAAATAGGTATATATCAAACGTATCTAATATTTTTTCCATGGAAAGGATTTTGGGATTTTATGATAAGGATTAGACTTTTATACAAAAAATTGCTTCTATTCCAAAGAAGAGAAAATGTCTTGTTTCAAATTTTAAGAGACACTGGATTGTTCCCAAGAGAGAAAAATTTATTTCATTTGAATTGGTTACTAATCTTTTGAAATAAATATGGATCTAAATGGCCTTAGAAGCCGAAAAAGACCTTAAACAAATTAAAAAAAAAATAAAAATATTATTAATCGTTTGACCATATATATGGTCTAAGATCAGTGATAGTGGAGGTGGCGATTTACGCATTTATTAGGATTTATTAGGTAGGCCTATTAGGTAATAGGATTAAGAAGCCTTCAAATAAAAAAAAATGTATTTTTATATTATTTTAGTGAAAGCTTTGAGTAAAATCTATAGATAAATATAAAATTATTATTTTGTGCATAATTTATTTATTTTAATGCAAAGAGCCGGAGGATCTAGCAACAGGGAAGAGGAGAAGTTTCTAAGATGGTTGCAGATAAGGACTTTTGAATTTAGGATTGATGGCATGTGGAAGTTAGAAAACATAACTCTAAATATCCTCAGGAACAGCAAATGGCGATTAAAAAAATTAATGCAACTATTTCCAAGAAAGGTTAAAATAAGTAACATCAAATTTAAATATTTTTTAGGGCCAGATTTCAGCTTTTGACCACACAGGCATTCATCACCTTTGCCGAAAAAATTTTATATAAATTATATTAATTTAAATAAAAATAGACGCGATGGTCTCAGATCAAAAAATATTTTATATGGAATTATTTAAGTAATTTGTTTTTCAAACGCAAAGTCTTTCTCATAGAACGTCAGCAAAGCTTTTGTGGTGAAAATCCATGCTCTAGTTTATATTTATAAAAAGATATATTCAGGGGAGCTGCCCTAAAGCAAGAAGTTAATATTACAATTTGATATACTTTGTGGTTGCAATTTGGCTTTTAAAGTAAAAAGTTAGTTTCCCTCAGGTGGTGATAATTTTTTTACTTTTAGAAGAATTGTTATTAATTTGTTTAAATGTGTAGAAAAAAATAAAACCTCCCGAGTCCAAATCGAACGCTTGGTTTGAACCTTGTAGTCGTCAATTCTCTTGTTATTTGATGCTATATTAGATATGGATGGTGCAACAGGATAAAGTCGACAAACTCTGGGAGGTGATTCTGGTCCTCGAAAGCAACAAAAAAGTCTCTAGATTTGTTTTTGTTTTATACTATTTTTGAACATATTAAATTATATTTTCTAAAAAAAATTTTTTGCCCCCCCCCCCCTGATTCAAATTTGTTCCGGCGCCCCTGGTTGAAAAGCTCATTAAATTTTCGTAAAGAATATACAGTGCGAGAAAAGATTCTAACCTTGAAAATTCTTTAAATATTTTGATATTATTTGTATTATTTGTGGGACATCATTAGAATTATGATAAATAAAATTGTCTCTTTTGCATAAGGATACCCTAAAAAATTGATATAATAAACAAGCTTTTTTAAAAACAAGTCGTGAATCAGTTTTCCTGTCGGTCGAATTTGTATGGCTTATTTAAAATATTCATAAAAGCTTTGTGAAGCCACATAAGAGAAACGGAATGGTTGAATTAACGATAATTTAAGTTTTATCGTAAAATATCTTTTTGCTTATTTCTCCTCAGAAAAATAAAACCAAACAAGTACAAAAAAAAATTCTTGACTCTCTGTTTACTTTCCTTTGCATACAAAAGATGAAAGAGAGAGGCCATAAACAGAGAAAAAAAAAAAAAACTTTCATTCACCTATTGGTAGAGATTTCTGAATTTTTTATTCTTTTGTTAAATTCAGAGTACATTGGCTTTTAATAAAATTATAAAGTAGTAAGTTTAATTAAACAGAATATAAAAAATAATTGATTTATGAATTGTAAACAAAATCTTTAAAGCGAATTTTGAGAAAATCGAAAAAAATAAAACTGAAAAAGTTATTCAGTAAAGTACTAGTACTCTTTGGGCAATTTTGTTCAAAAGTTTCGTGTCCCGTCCCAAGGAGTACCTAACTTAAATATAAAATTTCAACCTCCTAGCTCGTTTCGTTCTTGAGATATTTTGATCACAGACATACTGACAGACACACACACAGACAGACAGACCGCGGAACCCACTTTTTTGGATTAAGGAACTCAAAACGTGTATATCAAATTTTTGACATGAATTCAACACTTTCTCTCTATATTCCATATATAGATAGGTAAGTGTGTGACAAGCTACAAAAAAGATGGCAGTTTAAATTTACGTATGAAACTGCATATTTATATTTGCATTATTCCTACTCTCTAAAAACGATTTAGTAAAAAACTACTAATTCATAGTGAATAGTCACTTTTTTAAGATGTGCAAAGTAGACCACCAGTAAATAGTGGATATCCACTTTTTCAATTAGTAAAAATTATTACTTTTTTTTTTTTCAATTAGTGTATTTTTCACTAATTGAAAAAGTGAATTTTAAAAAAATAATAACCAAAAAAAAAAAAGAAACGTTTAAGATTTATGAAATAAGGTGCGATGACACTGGGACCTAACTTGTGTTTACTGACTTGAGTTCTAGCCGAATCCGAATTGAGGGGGGTTACCCACTAAAACTTGACTTAGTCTTACTTCTCTGTTATTTGGTATATAACCCAGACAGCCTGGAATATTGCAGTAATATTGCAGCAATTTTGCCAACCTTGCACAATATTGACAATATTGGAGCAACATTGCTGTAATTTCGCTGCGCAATATTGAAGTGAAGACATTGCAGAAATATTGCAGCAATATTGCTGTGGCAACATTGAAGCGTGAATATTGCGACAATATTGCAGTGGCAACATTGAATAGTGAATATTGCAGCAATATTGCATCAATATTGCTGTTGCAATATTGAAGTGTGAATATTGTTGCAATATTGCATCAATATTGCTGTTGCAATATTGAATACTGAATATTTCAGCAATATTGCAGTGGCAATATTGAAGTGTAAATATTGCTGCAATATTCCTGAAATAGTACAGTGGCAACATTGAAGGGTGAATATTGAAGCAATATTGCAGCACAATGTTGCAATGGCAACATTGAAGTATGAATATTTCAACAATATTGCAGTGGCAATATTGAAGTGTAAATATTGCAGCAATATTCCTGAAATATTACAGTGGCAACATTGAAGAGTGAATATTGAAGCAATATTGCAGCACAATGTTGCAATGACAACATTGAAGTATGAATATTGCAGCAATATTGCAGAGTCAATATTGAAGTGTGAATATTGCAGCAATATTGAAGTGGCAACATTGAATAGTGAATATAGGGTTAAAATTATCATATCAACTTTATAATATTCATATTAATTAAATTAATTAATGCCCCCGGGTGTGGCATAGTGGGTAGCGTGCCTACCTCATATGCCAAACGTCGCGGGATCGGACCCAGGCAGTCCGATGATTTTATTTAAGCCATTTGGATACCAAATGGCTTAAATAGAAATGCCTGAACCCACAATAGATAATATATATTACAACGCTTATCGTCTAAAGTCTTAAATGGCCTAAGTTGCCGAAAAGACTGTGTGAATGTGTGTGTGAGTGTGAGTGCGAATGAGAAAAAAGTGTGAATGTTTTTTTTTAAATAAAAAAAAAAAAATTAATTAATGCCCGTGATGACCCGTGGCTCAGAGAGAAGACACTAGCTTCTTGAGCCTGGGGTCCAGGATTCGCTTTCCGTCCCCAGCAAGGGCGGTCCCAGAGGGGGGACAAGGGGGTCGTGACCCCCCCCCCCCCCAAAAAAAAAAATCTTTTTTTTTTCCCACTCACTCTCCCATTCACACAATCTTTTCGGCAACTTAGGCCATTTAAGACAAACGATACTTATATTTGATTAATATATATTTATTGGGGTCCAGGCCCATTTATTTATACTATAAAAAAAAAAAAAAAAAAACAGTGACCCCCCCTCCAAATGTAAGGCTAAGACCGCGCTTGGTCCCCAGCGAGAAAAAATTTATTTCATTTGAATTGACTGCAAATAATTTGAAATAAATAGGGATGGGGTCTAAATCGCCTTAGATACCGAAAAAGAAAAAAAAATTAAAAAATTAAAAAAAAAAAAAAAAAAATTAATTTTAAATATTATAAATTATTATTTTTTTACAATTTATAAGTGACTTTTTGTTTAAAAAAAATTTAATAGTACTACATACGTATTAAGTAGCTTAAAATGTGTTGAAATAACATATAGGAAAACGTCCGAGGCAGTAAAGGAGTCGAATATTGGAATCAAGACATTGGAAATATTGGAAATGCAAAAAACTCGTGTTCAAATCCCTCTATGAACAAGTTTTTTTTTTTGCCCTGCAATATTGCCACAATATTCCATGCAATATTGCCACAATATTTCATGCAATATTGCCACAATATTCCATGCAATATTGCCGGAATATTCCCGTAATATTGCTGCAATACTTGCAATATTTTTGTAATATTGCAACAATATTCCATTCAGTATTGCCACAATATTCCTGCAAGTTACAAAGAGGCGGACATAGGAATATTGCAACAATGTTGCTGTATTGTTCCTGCAATATTCCCTGCAAGGTTAAATATTGCAATGTAAGATTCCTGCAATATTAATGCAAGATTCCAGGCTGTCTGGGAAGTATGTCGCTGGTGTTAATAATGTTTTTTACTTGAATGATACTATATTCCTTCTCAGCAATTTATTTCTAAATAAACTTAATAAAACTAATTATCATTATATCAATAAATTATTTACTAAATTTTAAGTAAAAATGTTTCTTAATTGACTATTTAAAAAATAATATTTTATTAATTTAAAAAAATTTGGAATCTGTTTGTTTTATATTATATTAAAATATATATATATGTATATTTGCTGCAATTTTTAACAAAAAATACAAGTTATCTCAATATTATTATTTATTTGTATTATTATTACTTAAATAAAGCCTTATATTGCCAAAAATGTCTTTATTAAGGAACCGATCAAACAGCTGATTGAAAAAGTCGGCCATGTTGGCTTCTCAGACAGCCGGAATTGAATTAACTACTTTTTGAATTAGTAAAAAATAACTAATCTAAAACAATAAACTTACTAAAATATTTAGTAGATTCTACTCAAAATGACTAAATTTGATGTAATTTTCTTACCTACTATTTGAATAAGTAAAAATTCTACTAATTCGTTTTAAGAGAAAATGAATTTTACATGTATTTATAATAATTGAAAATTAAATAAGATTAATACACAAAATTATGAAAATTTATAAATTATAAGAGAATAGTTTTTACTTTCTCTTACCTATGTATATATGTAATATATATATAGAGAGAAAGTATTGGATTCATGTCAAAAATTCGATGTCGAGATTTTGATGGATCTTCATGTTTTGAGGTCCCCTGAATCCAAAAAAGTGGTTTTCGCGACATGGTCTGTCTGTCTGTGTGTGTGTCTGTGTGTGTGTGTGTGTGTGTGTGTGTGTGTGTGTGTGTTCAATTTTAAGCATGAAGAAATTGAGCTATGAGGCTGAAATTTTATATTTAAGTTAAACACCCCCCGGGACCGGAAAAATAAGCTTTTAATCAAAATCGGCCAAAGAGTACTAGTACTTTACTGATGTACTTTTTCAGTTTTTTTCGATTTTCTCAAAATTCGCTCTAACGATTTTGATTAAAATTCAAAAATCAATTATTTTTTAGATGCTCTTTCAAATGTATATTCTCGTTTTGCCCTCAAAATTGTTTGAAGCACACTTTACTCTTGTGCTTCATAGGAAAGATAGGAGAAATGGTTGCCATGGTAACAAAATATAAATATTTTCCTATACTTATAAATTTTACATCTGAATTCAAATATTCCCTACTGCCGGGAACTAAATACATGTCGACACAAAAAATCTGGTGTGACAAGCACAGTACACAACTTTTGATTACCGAAGGTAAGAGAAAGTTGTGTGCTGTGCGCCAGTCACACCAGATTTTTTTACTCATAAACTATAATAAGAGAAGAATAATTACATCCAGGGTGAATAAATCGACCATTAAAAAGTAGTTTGAGAAACAGGTGTGTGGAAGTAATCAATAACTTAAAATAAGTGGAGAGAGAGCTAACTCAAATTAAATCAAGATTAACTAACTAGATAGAGCTTTGTTTGAAATGTTTTTTTTTTTTTTTTAATGAACTAAAATGCGCTAGTCAATTGTCTATGTCGTTTAAGATAAAGAAATTTTGTATTTCATTGGGTATATCGCACTTAAATAAATAAATAAATAAATAAATTTATTACGACCCGCTTAGAGGCACCAGTCCTCGGTGGCTAGGTCCACAAACACAATACAAATTTAAATACAATAACAATACAACAAAACAAAACAAAGAAAGAAATGCATGCCCATTAACAATCAACATGTTCATGCATTTCCATCGAAAGAAATTAAAAAAAAAAACAATTATCAAAAAATTCGCGCAAGCCACGAGACCAGGAGTAAACGTCGCATTAGCCATCCGACATTCGCCTTAAGCTGTTAAGGAAAACCTGGCCAAAACCTTAACAAGGATGGTAAGACCTCTCTACCTCAACTATTCTCTGCGATCAAGAACTAAATAAAAATTTCACACAACTAGCACATTAGGACTTGACAAAATTTATTATAGATTTAATCATAGGGGGCGGAGGACGATAATCCCAAGTATTGACAGACAAACCGTTCCACAAATCGATTCCAGATCCTACAAACGAATGCAAACCTACATTCTTCAAGAATCTTGGCTTTTATTAATTATTGATAAGTTTTTTGTTGTAAAAAAGCCAAAAATAAATTTCCGTTTATATTTATAAGCACCCTCCTTAGTGTCGGAACATCCTATCGTACATGATTTCCAATTCCCTAGGTATTAATTCCGGGCTTCGAATCCTGATCATTAATTAATTATCTAATTAAATACAATACCAATCCTAGATTATTAGAGCAGTAGTGAACTAGATGAGTAGTAGAACCGATAGGATTAAAATTCCTAGAAGGGATTGCTTTAGCACGATCACAGAGGAATGTATTGAATTAGTTATTGATTGGAAATAAATAATTAAAGAGAGAAAAAAAAATTATATCACATATAAATAGTTTCGAAAAAAAGCAATCTGAAATTTTAATCAATCTCATCAAAAAGGAATTTTATTTCCTCTCTTTGATAGTTTTCTATGGGGATATTTGTTCACATTCAGTCCACATCCAATCAACTCAAGTTAATTTTAGGTCCTGTATTAAGACCCTGAGCACGAAGTCCTAGTTACACTTTTGTCCTCGGCTAAAACGAAATTCGACCCTTGGTCAGATTAACAAAGATGACCACCGATGAAAACCAATGGAAGTGTTTTATTGAAAACAATGAAATTATGTGAAGAGAAAAAAATATTCTTTTATTAGAGTAAAAAAAATTTATTTTAAGAAATTGATTAAAGTTAGGTAATTTAAAAAAAAAAAAATTTATTTGCTGACATCTTTTGTGAATTTTGGAGTTGAAATGAGACTGAGAGAAGAAGTAATCTTGTTGGGGGTGGGGGACAAAGGGTTCTGAAAAATTATCGGCCTTAGCTCGGATATTATGTGTACTCACAAGATGCGTTCACATCTGGGAGGACTCGAATCCCTGATTAACAAATATTTTATCAAAATGATAAAAATATCTCGGGAAAATTTGTATAACTCTTAAACAAATAAAGAAAATTTTTATTAAATGGAAAATAAATTTTTTTAATAGTTTCATAAGTAAATAGACCAATTAATTATTGAAACTTATTCTCATTGACAACACAAATGCATAATTTCCTTTTAAAATAGGGGATAAACTTTCAAGTTTTTTTTTTTTTTTTTAATCTAATTTAAAAATCAATTATAAAGACATCATATTAATTATAATTTAATTTCTAAAAGAGTTCTGACGCTAAACTCTTTTTGATTTATAATAAAAAAACGTTTTGCAAAAATACATAGAAGAAAGAGGAGTGGAAAACACAAAGTATTGTAATAACGATAATGATAATGAGTCCAAGGGAATAAAATATATTTGCCAGCATTTTAAGATATTTGTTAAGCACAATAGAAAAAAAATGGGATCGGCCCTTTTGAGAGAGCTTAAGGTAAAAAAATCAACGGCTTAGTTAAGGTTTATGGGGTGGGAAAATTATACATGCCAATAAAACTTTGACCTTTAGAATTATATTGGTATGTATAAAAATTACTGGTTGCCAGAAGACTCAACTTCCCTTTGTTCTTTAATATTCAAACAATAAAAAATTTTATTATTCAGAGATTTTTATAGTTAATTTGATTTATAAGTTAAAAAAAGTTTCTTTCGGGCCCCTCTGAAAGGAGAGGTTGATCATAGCGTCAATATGGTCGGTTGAGGTATATTATTACTTTGAGATAAACACAACAAATAAAAAAAAGAAATACGAGCGAAGACATCCGACACATTTTTTAGTGAAAAGAAAGAACAATCCATTTGTGGGGGGAGATAGAAGGGTGGAAGAAAAGGAGGTTCGAAATATATTTATTTTAGTAATGTTGAAATTCAATATAACCTTGAAAACACTACTGCCCCCTTCCTTCCCACTTATCAATATCCTGGGGCCACCAATGTCTCTATCCCACCTTTATTATTAAAAAATCTGGTGTGACTGGTCACAATTTTTTCTTCCTTTGGTTATTTTTGGTCAGTGAAAGTTGACACAAGATTTTTTATATCTACATTGGCTATGTTTTGTTTCCTCTGTATTAGAATTAAAGATGTATAATTTATAAATATGGAAAAATACTGTATTTATATTCTGTTGCATGGCAACCATTTCTACTATCTTTCCTATTAAGTATAAGAGTTAAAGTCAAGGACGGATACAAGGGGGTAATTACCCCCCCCCTCGAAATTTGAAAAAATACCCTTTTTCAAAAAAAAAATTTATTTTGAATGTAAAATTTTAAAAATGAATACTTAAAAATTTGATTTCTATTTATATTCTGGCAAACAAGTACAGAATGCGCCTTTAAATTACCGAAATTAAGAAAAAATTGTGTGTTGTGCGTCCAGTCACACCAGATTACCCCCCCCCCCCCCCGAGAAACACCTCTGGATCCGCCACTGGTTAAAGTGTGCTTCAAAAGATTTCAACGGCAAAATGAGAATATACAATTTAAAAAGCATCTAAAAAATTGAATTATGAATTTTAATCAAAATCGTTGGTGCAAATTTTGAGAAAATAAAAAAAAAAAATGTAAAAAGTACATCAATAAAGTCATCAACTAGCATTCTTTGAGGTTGTATATTTATATGTAGAGTTTCACTGAGGTATGAGAGTAAAAACAACAAATGTAGATTATACTCGATATATTTCGGGATATTATCCCAATTTCAATTTTTACTCCTCTCAACCAGCCCCTTAAAAAATAAAATTATTTAATTTAAAAAAAAAGAAAATAAATTGCAAAGAAAATATCATAACAATAGAACAATATAACGACAATTCCTTTCCTCTTGTTGTCCTTGAGAAATTTGATTACTCTAACCAAAACAACAGTTTGACTAAAGACAATAGATATAAAATGTTTTTATTTAGTTGCTGTCCCTTTTATGTTGTTGTTATTCACGTTGTTAAATATATTTGGGTTTTGTTAGAAAGTTTTTTATTATGAAAATTTTTGAAAAGTTTTCTCAACACCATTGTTTTTCAGAGTTATTTAATTTCTATTTTATTTTTTATATATTTTCAAAGGTAATTCTTTTTTCATTAAATAGGAATCTATTCGGACCCGGAATTCTATTAAATTAACATGCTTACTCTAGATTCTTATTATATAAAGCAGTGGTGCGCAACCCGTGGGTCGCGACCCCCAGAGGGGTCGCGGGAAAAATTTTCAGGGTCGCCAAATTTAAAGAACTTTATATGACTAAAAAATATATCGCGCTCGTAAACCTGGTGTGATGTCAATCAACGTTGACGATTTAAAAAAAAAACCTCTACTGTTTACTCAAGGGTCGCGATAAATTTTTTCAAAAAAATGGGGGTCGCAAATGAAGATAGGTTGCACACCACGGATATAGAGGACTATTATATTAGAAAGTATAACATATCTAACATAGAGAAATATATATAGGCTTACTGTATATAGTACACAGACGATAATTAGAAAGCATGTTTAGAAATTTTAATAAGAAGCCTTTGTAGTATATTTGGTTACGTTGAATTATCTTCTTGTTAAAATTCTTAAATTTAATGCCAAAATAATGACGAACAATTTATCTTACAAAAAAAAAATCTTATACTACCTAGTATTAAACGAGCAATGTACGTACGTTTGTTTATATGTAAGCATATCAGTTCTCGAAAACAGCTCTAACGATTTTTTTCAAATTTTAAATATATACTATTTTCGGCACTAAATTGAAATTGCGTTGGGCCTCATCTTTGGGGAAATTCGGGTACTAGTACTTTACTTATGTACTTTTTTAGTTTTTTCCAATTTTCTCGAAATTCCCTTAAACAATTTCTTTCAAATTTTAAATATATACTATAGTACCATTGATATCGTCTTTGAGAAATCTCGAGTACTAGTACTTTACTGATGTACTTTTTTAGATTTTTTCAATTTTGAAAAGTTGTCTCCTTTCACCAGCCAACATTCCTATTTATCGCATTTCTCCAATCTCCAGTTTGAAAAATTTCCGAATGCCTTTCGAAATTCGTATCTAGAAATTGGGCAAATGTGCTGAATTGATAAAGGATCCAAGCCAACGCTAAAAATTTCCGAAATATTGAATAAAATTTTTTAAATCCCCTGAATAAATTAGCACTGCTAAAAAATACAAGCCAAGAGTAATACCCTACATCAATGCTTAATTCTTGAATTTTTCAACACGTTTTTTCAAATGGATATTTTGTTGTTGTTTGGACTTTTAAAATGCTGAAGCAATCAACTTATTAATCCCCCCTCTTCTTTTATCAGCAAAAGTAAGTAATTTAGATTTTTTATAGGTGATTAATAAAAAGTTTTATTTTTAAGCAGTGATAATTTATTCAGGTGGTTTAAAAAAATTTTATTCAATATTTCGGAAAATTTTAGACTTGTCTTGGACCCTTTATCAATTCACCACATTTGCCCAATTTCTAAATACGAAGTTGCTTACCTACCCCCTAGGTATCTTTTAACAGAACAAGAGACATTTAAATTGACATTATTTTTCCCTATTTTGGGAGGCGATTACTTAGGACCGAAAAAATTACAAACGCTTTATTTCAATTTGATTTTACGACTTTTATCCAAATCATCGATTTTTTAAAGAATAAATAAATAATAATAAGGGCTCCTAAAAGAGCCTAAAAAGCTAATAACATTTGCATAGGATTTAAGTTTATAAGCACTACAGTGGTAATAATTAAGTCGTTTTATGTAATTTTAGGATGTACAGGATTATACACTGGAAGTATTTGGAAGTTTACTTGTACTAGATTCAGTTGTTTTGAATAAATTAAAAATAAAAAAAAAAAATAAGAGAAAGTAATATTTTAGTTTTTTATTTCACAGGACGACATGACGACTGCCATGAGCAAGTTCTCAGTTTCGGTTACACTCAGGCCTACAATAAAAAAATATACATATTTTTAATCAATGATAAAGTTATATGGAATTTTTAACAAAAAGCTATTATTATTTTAGTAGTTGTTATACATGAAAATTGATTCTTATATAGAAATTTTATTATTTTCTATAATTAAAGAAATTTCCTCTCTTTGCATATAAACATTTTTGAAACTTCCATTAACTTAGATTATATATTCAACTGTATTTTAAGCACGCACAGTGTTTTTAATCTATATCTGATTAATTATTCACTTTAAAGAAAAGTTCTGTGAATTATTATCCTCTATAACTTTTAATCATTAATTTTTTTTTTTTTTTGTCTTTGAATTATTTTAGATAAAATTACAAAAAAATGAGATAAGCATAAAATGCAATTTCCAGTAAGCTCGTTTCCACCCCAAAAAAGTAATCAAGTTTTCTTTATATAATTAATGAAATTATTCCTCTAGTCGAATATGAACGAAGATTTGAATTATTGAACGAGTACTAAAAAGGAGAGTGGGGTAAAAGGGAGGTCGGGAGCGGGAGGAGGGAGAGAACAACTGGCACTAAATAAATTCATAAAACCTTAGAATAATCATAAAATTATAATTTAGCCATAAAATCCGATGTAAAACAAAATATTCATATAAGCATTTAATTTTGGTTGAAAAAAAAAGAACAAATAAAGTCATTTCGACCCTCTAATAGGGCTTCCAATTGAGAACCGAATAATATATGGTTTTCAATTAAATTTGAAAATGTGGGTTTCAATTAAGGAATCCAATCAGTTTAAACTAACCTGTAATTGTTATTTTTTAAATTTAATCAAAACTGATAGTTATTTATTTTTTATATATAGTGTTTTAATTTATGTATAATACTTGGCTCTCAAATAAAATTTACTTAAAATTAATGGTTCCATATTTCTTCCTAAGAACGATGATGGCTATCATCACTGTTGGTAATTGAATTTTTTAATCGTTAATAAATATTACCTATTGTTTACTTCTCGATAAAAAAGGAATTGTTTGTCTTTGTACTTTTAAAATTTTATTTATCAATCGGATTTTAATATATCAAAATAATTGACAATTTATACTTATTCGATCTCTGAGACATTTCAAGAAAGATGTATACTCCAATCTTCAGTTCATTATTTGACCTTTGACCAGGGGCGTAGCCAAGGGGGGATGGGGGGGAGTCTCCCCCCCAGGTCGAATCGAGTTGGCAAAAGTTGGCAAAATCAAGGACCAGTTGGCAAAATAAAGTTTATTTAACAGAAATTAATTTATATTTTAATTTAAAAAAAAAAATTAAATTTTCTTTTTTTATATTTTCATCTATTGAAAAAATTTTTTTTTTTAATTTTCAAATAAATAAATTTATTTTCTTTTTACTGAATATAAATTTATTATATAATACAAACACACAGAGAAAATCATTAGTAAATAAAATATTTGAACAAATAAAAAAAACCTCAGTCGTTCATTTGAATTTTCTTTATTTACTATAATTGTAAAAAAAGGAATTAAACAATGTTTTTGATAAAAAAATAAATTTTATACAGGTCAACAAAAAAGTTTTTTGAAATTTAGGGCTATTCCTGGCTATATGGAAGCGCTAATTCCAAAAATCCCATAAATTTTGCGCCATCGGCTCTAGTTTTAGAGATATAGAGAAAATTAAATTTTAATAAATAATCTGATCAAGAGCGACTCTTATTTTGAATTTTCTAGTTTTTTAAAGTCGTTACCCCTTAAAAATATGCAGTTAGTTGAAATACATAGAAAATAGGTCTATACTGTAAAGTTTGAGCCCAATCGGAGGGGGCTAAGTGGTGCAAAACACGGCTAAAAGTTTAGAAAAATTGGATTTTTTCATTTTTTTAAGCCACTCCTGAATAGAATTTTTACCATCCCTGAATGAAAAAAAAAGTATGTTTATGATCTTCTATAGGTTTTAACTTTCCAAAAGTTAACCAATGCCAAGCGTGGCGAAAGCCCCGGGATTGGTGACTCAGAGCAATCAGCTTGTGGAACGTCCTATCGGTAGCCATCGGTATAATGTAATTTAGAAATATTTTAAATAAAGTCATACCTGGCCTCTGTAGCCGAAAAAGTTTTTTTTTTTTTAAACATTCACACTTTTCCTCATTCACACTCACACTCACACTCACACACACATTCACACTGTCTTTTCGGCAACTTAGGCCATGTAAGACATTTACGATAACCGTTATTGATTTAATATACATATTGGGGTCCAGGCATTCTTATTTAAGCCATTTGGTATCCAAGTGGCTTAAATAAAATCATCGGACTGCCTGGGGTCAGAACCCGCGACGTTTGGTATACGAGGTTAGCACGCTAACCTCTACACCAAGCCCCGAGGGCCGCCGAAAAAGTTAAAAAAAAAATAATAATTCATTGATAACGAAATTATGAGCAAAACAGTTTTCCTAGTCAGGATTCAGAGCTATCCATCCATATACCCAAGAATAGCTCTAAATTCTTGGCCCAAAACACCATCTTTATCAGGGGTGGGCAAAAGCCGGCCCGCGGGCCGGATCCGCCCCTTTTGCTTACTTTATCCGGCCCGTTGAAAAATCCCTTTTATGCGATTTTGTTGAAATCAACAGTATTAGTGTCCGTAGAGTGCATATAAATAATGAAATACAGTATATAAATAATAGAGAGTATTATAATTTCGAACAGCCGTAACCATATCCCTACTTTTATGTATGCAAGCATACTAGGTCTGTTCGATTATAATCTTTCATTTTTCTTTAAAAAATTACGGGACATACTCGTATTTTAGTGGGCACAAATTGTTCGCATGTACACCCAAGTAAGACAATTTATTATTACTATTATCTATTATAATAGACCAGGCTTGGTCCATTGGTGACTTTCCAAGGCTCGATTTAATTATATAATACCATTGGGCCAAGCTTCGGACCAGGCTTGGTCTATTCGTCTTCCCAAGGCTCGGTTTAATAATATAATACCATTGGGCCAAGCCTCGGACCAGGCTTGGCCCAATGGCCACTACTCAAGGCTTGGCAAATGACAACTGATGACAACTGGCCCAAGGTTCGGCCAATTGTCAGCATTGGAAATTCCTACCAGGGTATTAACCGTCAAATTTCTTTGTCCAAATGCTTTAAAATGATACGTACAGTGTTTTTGCCAAAAAAATTTCTTGGGCAGGGAAAAAACTCCACCCAAAACATTCGGGTGTGGAAAGCGTACGCGGTATAGACCTCCGGCCCGGGAGACATTTTGAAAATTTCATTTTGGCCCGCGCTTAAAAGTATTTGCCCACCCCTGATCTTTATCATAAAATTTTCTTATATTTGCTTTTTAACAAAATTGACTTTGATAACTATTTTGTTCATAATTTCTTTAGAATGATTTTTAGAAAGTGAAAGAACTACAGAATATCGTAAATATATGTTTTTTTGCATTCAGTGATGGTAAAAGATTCTACCTATTAGGGGTGTCCAAAGTTGAAAAAACTGAAAAAATTCGATTTTTCTAAAATTTTAGCCGTGTTTTGCACCACTAAATCGCCTTAAATTGGGCTGAAACTTTATATTTCTATGTACAGTGGAACTTCGCTTAAAGAGCATAATTCGTTCCAGAATCATACTAGTAAAGCGAAACACTCGTTATGCGAAACAATAACATTCTCTCATTAGAGCTGTCCCCTCATGACACAGACTGATGTAACATGAGCACAATCCGGGACTTCCTCCCTCCTCTCCACTCGTTATGCGAAACGTCACTCGTTAAGCAAGTCATATTTTTACAATTTTTTTACAAATTGCTTGTTATGAAAGGGCACCCTAAGCGAGGTTCTAATGTATTTCTTTTTTAAGGGGTAAAGCCAGAAAATTCAAAATAAGAGTCGCTCTAGAGCTCATTTTCTATTAAAATTTAATTTTCTCTAAATCTCTAAAACTAAATTTGATGGAGAAAAACCTATTTGGAATTAGGGTATTCTATATAAAAACCTAGGAATTGTTCAAAACACCCCGGCAAATTACACATTAGAAAATAGAAGAGGGTTTTAGTCGGTAAGAGTCCTGTACTACTCGACAAAATTTTTCATTGAGTGTAATTATATGGGGAATTTCTCAATTGAAAAAAATCTTGCCTTAATTATATTTCTATCAAAAATTTTGTTTAATCCTTTAGTTTTTTAATATTAAAATAGCAAAGTGAAGGGGGAGGGGACTTAACGTTCAAACATGTCATATAGCGACTAAGGGGCGTCGGGTTTGGCCCCTAGTAAATTAATATATATAGGATGAATAAGAATGTGAATTGTACAGTTGGCAAATTGATTAAATTGAGTTGGCATTTTTGGCCTTCTCCCCCCCTGAAAAATCTCTTCGCTACGCCCCTGCCTTTGACATAAAGGTAATAGTTATTATACTAATTATATTATTATATTATACTCCTATTATACAAATAATATTTTTATTATCCATATGAAATGTTTAATTAGATTACCTTCATGCCAAAGATCCAATCCAATAATGAACTGAAAATATTTGAATTACAATTTAGAAAAGAAGTTTCAAAATATTTCGAATTTATTTATTTATTATTATATTAGGCCTACTCTGATAGAAGAATCTATTGCCACCTGGCTGTAAACAAAAGTGATTTTCAAAATTGTTTTAATAAGGATAAGATTAAAAAATTCGTAGGTTTTTTTATTTTATTTTCGTTTGGCCCCTTGGGCTACTATTTTTATTTATTATTAATAAAATTTATTTTTGTCACCAAGTGAAGCAATGACAAAGACTCCTGAACTTTGGGTAGGTGGTCCCTCGGATGCGAAACAATTAAAAAGATATACATATATACCCCTAAATTCGATTAATGAGATGAAGAGGATGCAGCCAATAATAAATAAAAAGCATCTATTTTGTTAACACTCTTTATATAGGACAAAATCTATTTTGTTTGTTAACAATATAAAATATACTCTTAAAGGGCTGAAGATGGCTTTGTTGATCATGGCCGAAACGTTCCTAAATAAAGAGTGTTAACAAAATAGATGCTTTTTATTTTTTATTATTGGCTGCATCCTCTTCATCTCATTAATGTAATTTATATAACAGCCACAATTCGCTTTATACCCCTAAATTCCCCAGTATTGGGAAGGATAATTAAAAAAAATATTTTTATGTTAAATAATATTATTTATACTAATTCAAATCCTACTACAAACTTTGGTTACGAGCATAGGCAGTGGGGTAGTGAATGGGGGCAAGGGGGCTCATCATGCCCCGGGCGCTACTCACAAAGGGACGCCAAATGGTCCGCAAAACAAAAAATTGCTGGATAATTTTGTCGCCTAGCTTGAGCCTATGACTTTATTTATTTATTAATTTGCGAGTATATTTTACATAGGAGGCGATTAGCCGAGGGGATAAAGCAGTTAAACTTATAATCCTGAGTTGGAGACAACCCGAGTTCAAATCCACCTCATGGCAATAAATTATCCAATTCTATTTGAGATGCCTCCTCTTGAGGAAGGAAACGGGAACCCACCTCAGTACCATTCCCATGAGAGTTACTCTTCAGAGTAACCACAACGTGTCAAGGTTGAGAATAGAGATTATATATTTTTCGAATGGGAGGGGGGGGGCGCTAAAAAGGTATTGTGCCCCGGGCGCGTGTTAAGCTCGCTACGCCACTGATCATAGGGTATAATATTATTAATTAAACTCAACTGCTAGGGGCACCGAAAGTTTATTTAAACAAACCTATGCATAAAATCAATCACTAGACAAAATAAACATATTTGGTTTTGCTTTGCAAACAAAATAAAAGTTAAAAGACCAAAAATAAAAGTGGTTCTTTCATTCAAGATGACACTTGAAGCCACTGGGACGCAGTGTTAGAGATCTCGTCTTTTGTGTTAGGAGGTGTCAGAAGTACGCTTCCCGTCCCGAAGGAGAAATTATATATTGGCCAACAAATGTGAATTGACTTGTGTAGTAATGTATATATCTAGCAAAGAGAGACGTTAAGCTTTGAATTCGTATTTATTAAATGCAAACAAATAATAATTTTGATATCCCTTATAATAAAATTATCTTAAGAAATATAGCTTCATATAAATGACAAGAAGTGTTTGGGAAAAAAATTAATTAACCATTTATAGCTTATTTTATTTAATAAAGAAAAAATATATTCGTAAATAAATTCTCTCCTTTAACGACCCCTTCTTCTTTTACGCCAATATCTCATTTCATCGCTAATCCTATACCTTCTCGCTAAATAATCTTGGCAAAAAAATAACAAAAAAAAGAAAGGATGATATTTTCAAAGATAATAATTTATATCTAACAAAGTCTTTTTCTTCTTAAAAAAAAAAAAAAAAATCTTTTAATGAAAGATAATTTTTTTTCTCTTTTTTGAAAGAGAGAAATAAAGAGCTAAGTCCATGAAGACTTTGGGAATTATATTTCTTTTTTTTTCACCCATCAAGATGAAATGAAATGAGAATTTTTAGGGATTCAAGGATAGAAATTGTAAATTTGTATGGAATGCGAGTGAAGAAATGGTCAAAAAGGGTCACAAGACCTAACGTTTTCTTTCACAAAGGGCGATATAATCCGATTGCATGGCAGAGAACTGACTCTGTCTCTGTAATGACAGCACGTGCCAAGCACCCGGGTCCAAGGGCTCGAAAATTCGAATTCTATCCTTTATACACGATTTTTCTAAATTAAGTTAATATATTAGCGCTCCAGGATGTAACAGGGCGTCTAAGAAAAATTAATTTCCTTTCAAGCATAACGACATAAAGTTAATTAATAAAGGAGCAGCTACTAAGAAGCAGACGCCTTGTCTCTAAAAAAAAAAAATTAAAAATTACTTTGGCTCTGGCTGTTTCAACATGATTAAAAATTACTTTTTGAGAAAATAAAAAGTTTATCCTGAACTAGAATTAGATGAAAGCATCTCTTAATTATTTCTTTTCGGCATCTTAAAAAATATAAACTTAAAACAATAATTAAAAAATCTGGTGTGATGGTTGCACAGCACACAACTTTCTCTTACCTTCGGTAATTGAAAGTTGTGTTTGGTGCTTGTTATAGGTCTATATATTTAGTTCCCGTCGGTATATTACTAGGGCAGGTCAATAAGTCCGTGACTATTTGAATTTCCCGCCTCTTAACTGAAATGGCAACACTGCTCCTGTCAGCAGGCAACTATCAGCTATCCTGTCGAAATTTGAACCAGCTGGGGCTTTTAGTGTCTTATGAAATATTTTGCTCAAGTGCGTTATTCACAAGATATATATATAGAGAGAGAATTGAAAAATTCATTAAATTTTTTTGTATTATTTCTTAAATACATTGTTCTGAATATATCTTGTGAATAACGCACTTGAGCTAAATATTTCATAGGACATTTCTTGTAGAAAATTTAATTTCCTACAAGTTTTTTCTTACGTTTTTTATTGTATTTTCAGCCGTTTTGTTAATAACAAAGAATATATGACAATTTCATGGAAATAAAACTTTCGAGGCCGACACAGACGAAACGGTTAAAGTAACAATAAAATAATACTGGACATTTCAAAGTGTGTTTAATACACTACAGATTGTGACTAATCGCAATGAAAAATCATAAAATCGAACTGAGCTATAACAATTTAAAATAAAAACAATGATTTACATATTATTTAAATGTGAAAAATTGATCGATCGAGAGGAAATTAATTAAGGTACTTTAAATTAAGAGCTGGAACTTCGAGGGGATTTTTTTTCGATGTTTGGAACAATATTTCAGTGTGTCCGCAAAAAAAAAAAATATTAGTTTCAAATGGGACACCCTAATAAACATATATAGGTAAGAGAAAGTAAAAGTTAATCTACAATTATCCAGTTATATTTGAAATCTAAATAAATATTTATTCGATTGCTTTTAAGGTTATCCCAACACCAATGTCTTTAATCTCTCGGCTCGGGGTGGAAGCTCCAAATTAATTTAATTGCTATCGGCTTATCTATTATAATTTACCCAAGGGAGAGCGAGTGATCCGAAAAAAACACGAACTCTTTCCTTCTTTGATAAACTTCTGTTTAGCTTTTATAAAATTTTAAATCAAATGAAAAAAAAATACATAAGATAAATGTAAGACTATTAGTATAAAACATGAAAATGGATTTATTTATAAGATTCGAACGATCGCCATTTATATTTTTTTCATATTCATGAACCTAAACAAAGTTATATGTGCCACAGGTGAAAAATATAAAAAGCAATAAACGAAACTACCCATATATATGTATAGTATAAGCTTAGCATCAAATTATGCATCAAAACCGAGTTCGAATAAAGTTTATGAAATCAATTTAGTTTGATTGTATATCGAATTACATCAAAGTTTAAAAAACATTTATCGCTTTTAATCCATGAATAAATATGAAATTTATGCAAAATACCAATTTTCATAAAAATAATATTGTTTTGTATATAAATATACTAGATTTATGTTAATAAAATCAACCTGTTTATGGGTTTGTTTTGTGGGTTCAGCCCGAGTTCTCAAACTTGCCAGAAAAATTTAGTCCTCGGGGGAATTTTTACATTTAAACAAAATGAAAATTTTAGAATTGAGAGAATTTAATTAAGCTGAGCTAATTCAGACACGGATGCCCGAGGGGAGAGGGGGGACAGCGAAAAAATCTTGAATCAGTAAAGTAGCGTACTCTTTGGCCGATTTTGTTCAAAAGCTTCGTGTCACGTCCCAGGGTACCTAACTTAAATATAAAATTTCAACTTTCTAGCTCTTTTCGTTCTTGAGATATTTTGTTCATAGACACACTGACAGACAGACACTTTTTTAGACTAAGGGAACCTCAAAACGTGTATATCCATCAAAATCTCGACATCGAATTTTTGACATGAATTCAATACTTTCTCTCTATACCTGTATATCTTCATATATAGGTAAAAGAATGTAATATGTATAAATCAATTGTAAATAGCAGTTGAAAAGATTAATTTTCTCATGGGGGAGCGTACAAGTATTACGTAACGCAATTTGGGGGGAGGAGGGTCTCGTAAAACGTTACCATGCTTTACAAGAGGGGAGGGGGTTGAACAACGCGTTACGTAACTGGTATTTTAGCGACTTTCCGGTACTTTTAGATGAAAATGGCCACTTGAGCGTTATGTAACGTCTAGGGGGGGGGGGGGGGCAGAAAATGTTACGGTGCGTTACATGGGGGGGAGGGGGAGTCATAAATCTTCAAAAATTGCGTTACGTAATACTTGTACGCTCCCTGGGCAGAAAAAATTATAATTTATTTTGTAGATATTTCGATCCCAGTGTAATGTAATCATCTTTTAATTTATCATTTGTAGATAATTATATGGCAAGCTAATCTACTTTAACATATTGGATAGGAATGAGTGTCGAATTGCAAAACACCCGTTGCTTGTAGTGAATATGATTCAAACTTACTGGGATCGAATTATCAATAAAATAAACGGATAATAAAGCCATTTGGATACCAAATGGCTTAAATAATAAAGCCTGGACCCCAATATATATATTAAAAGGTTATCGATTAAAGTGTTATATGGTCTAAGTTGCTGAAAAGACTGTGTGTATGTGTGTGTGAAAGTGAGTGTGAATGGAAAAAAGTGAGTGTTTTAACCCATTAATAGAAAAAAAAATAAGAAAGTAAAACGGATAATAAGTAAGTAAGTAATTCTTTAAGTAATAACGGATAATAAGAAAATTATGAAATACTTCTGGCCGAAATAAACATTAAATAAATTATATATTGGAACTCGCCGAGATTTCTAATGCTATCTACAAGAGATTTAATTATTTATTTATTTATTTATTTATCTGCTTTTAGGAGCTAATGCTCAATACAGAAGTTCAGAGAAAAGTACATTAACACAATTATACATTAATGTTATACATTATACACACAACAATACAGTATACATAATAAACTTTATTTTTTTCCTTTTTCCTTCTCTTCCCTATCCCTCTCTTCACCTCACACTTGCCAGCATCAACCAGAGATCCTCATTCATAAAAAACAAAAGATCGCGTCTTAATAATTGCCGAAATCAGATAATAGAGTCTGTTGCCTGTTGAGATCCCCACTGGTAAACGGCCTAAGGATGGAAAAATCCACACTACCGCTAAGGCAATAGTGCTCTCTGATTCCTCCATATAGTGGACATTCAAAAAGAATGTGGCTTATGTTCTCCACTTTTCCCAGGTTACACAGAGAGCACACCATCCCAGGGTCAATTTTATGGGAATTCCCGTCAACAAAAAAATAGATATTTCTACTGTTAATCGTTCTGGCCTGATGTAGAACTACAAGAGATTTAATTAAATCGATATTAAGAAAAAATTGTTTTTCTTTTGGTCTGAGGTACGGCGTGAGATCGTTCTGGCTCTTTAAATTGTTTTATATATCCCAGTAAATTTGGTAGACTAATACAATTTTTTTCATTTCCAAAGTGCAAAGTATCAATACTCTATTATGGATTCAGCTTATCATAAATATTAGTCTAATTTTTTTATGACTTTTAATTTTGATGGCAAAAAAAAATATTTGAATACGGGGTTTATGATTACGGGTTGATGAAAGTGATTAATATGATGATTTATAGAAACCATTTCAATTCGCAATATGAACAAAAAATAAAAATATTAATAATAATAATAATTATAATCTCTCAAAAATTGACAACAAAAAAAAAAGTAATCGAGTTTGAATAATAAAAAATTTAATTATGTACAACTTTAAACATAAAATCAGTTTTATATAAAATTTAAACTGAAAAAATGCAATAATGGTAAGTTAATTAACGAGTTAGTGGGATTATGGTATATAATATGTAATCCATATATAATAGTAGTTAAAAAAAGCCGATATGCGAATAAGCTCTCTAGTTACTACATACTCGTACGCAGTACAGAGACCTAGGTTGTTAGCAACAAGAGACATGTATTGAATCTAAACTAGCGACCAAACAGGGGGAGGAAATAATATAATCGATAGTCTTATACACATGTATATTATATATTATGTAAATAACAATAGAAGAAATCATTAACAAACTAAAAATATTCAGAATATGGAAATTGAATTCTACTGGCCTTAATTTTTTAATTTTTAAGGTGCGCGTTTCGAAAAGCAGTTAGAACACTATTGACTACCGAGTTACTCTAGGCGGCAAGAAATGGCGTTAGTTTTTCCCATAGGAATACAAGGGATTTATTCCATTTCATTTGAAAGTTTCCAGCTAATTAATCAATGGTAAAAAATTAATTATTTTTTAACACAATGATTACTGATTTAATTATCCATAAGATATAGAGCGATCTTTTTAAAATATATTTTATTTAATCCGATTAATCTAAAAAAAAATTTATTTTTTCGAAAATAAAAAAAAAGTCTAAGTTGTAGATATTTTAAATAGCTTTAATTAAAAAAAAATTTGAGGTCGATATCTTCAAAATTGTGGCCGCTGCAATCTCCCAAAATGAACACCCCTAGACGCGCCCCTTAATCATAAAAAAACAAAGAGATTAAATAATTTGGAAGATACTTTTTGTCTTTTTCGGTTGGGGTTAGTTAGACCGTTCCTAAATGAATGGGTGGGCTATATAATTTAGTTTGAAAAATTTTACAGTAATAAGGTGTCATGACATCAATAAATATTTGTATACCCAGTACAATAGCTTAATTTAGAATAAAACGAATTTCTCCTGTCATTTTTCAAAATAATGTAGATTGTTAGACTCTTTTGCTGTATGTTGACCACATCCACCTTATTTAATGTTAAAAGGTTGTTCACGCTAAATGACAGACCCTAATGTAAAAAAAAAAACATCTTTTTTCATATGGTAGAATCCTTTTAACCCTTTTACTGATAAATGATATTTAACTTGTCTCGTCAGCCTTATTTATGGAATTTGTCAGTGGGGTAAGTGGTAATCAAATTAATAATAAGTGGTTTTATCTTGATTTAAAAAAAAAAATGTGGTGGGAGAGGGACTAAGCACGACACGCAATTTTTATTAGCTCAAATCGATTTTTTATTAAAAGAAAAAAATTTTTCAATTTGTTCTCTCTCTAAAATTTTAAATAAATTTAATATTTAAAAAAGGTAAAATGAGAGTATTAACTAGTAGGAACCGACCGAATATTCGGTTTCGGCCAGTTTCGGTCAAAAGTCCTGGTTTCGGCCAAAAAGTAGCCGAAACCTGAGTCTGAAAAGATGGGACGAGACTCGCACGCAAAAAAAAAGGTCAAATGATTTGCACTTGAGGAAAAAATTATCCCGCAGGGCGGAAAACTTTGGTTCCGCAAAAAGGGAAAATGTTCCGCGGGGCAGAAAAAATTTAGTTTCTTTAAAATAAAATTTTCCACAGAAAAATTTTTGAGTTAAGGCCTCCCAAAATAAAATTTTCTATATATGCCCCTGATAGGAAATACAAGTTTCGGTTTCGGCCGAAACTAAGATTGAGGCCGAAATTCGGTTTCGGTTGAAAATCCTGTTTCGGTCTGACCCTAATACCTAGTATAACAATATTTTTCAAACCATTCTAATACAAATCCTTACACAGTAGGCCTACATTGTCATGTAATATAAAATCTGATGATCTAATGTGAGATTAGATAAAATCTGATGTGAAAATGTGATTCTTCTTTTTCAGATTTGTTATATCATTATCTTCTATTGATTTCCGAGAACAAGTTGGCTTGTTTCACTAGATATAACTGTTAAATATGCTTTTAATCCTGATAATACCTTCAGGTTGTATATATCAAGACTAAAGGTTACATTGTTTGTCACTGTAGAGTTGTTGTCATTGTGTGTTAGGTTGTTGTTAACGTCAATAGATAACTAATTCGCCTAATATAAATGAATATGATGCTTCTGAGTGCAACATGAGCTTTCACTTTATCAATATGCATCTTAAATAAAAATGGATTCTAATTAAAAAAGTAATTTTTTATTGATATTAACTAATACTAATTTAATATTATCAATATCTGTAGCTAGTGTGTTTTTTACTAGTTTATCTAGATTGGCCTTGGCTAACAATTTCGATCTCAGGGTCGTTTTTTTTTATTCTTGTTTTGGCTTTCCCGCCATAACAATATAAATACAAAAACATTTTAACAAAAACATCAAACATAATAGCAATAACATAATTTTTTTTTTTAACACTCACAATTTTTTCTCATTCACACTCAACTCTCAGACACACATTCAGTTTTTTCGACAACTCAGGCCATATAAGACTTTATAGGAAAACCGTTGTTATTTATATTATCTATTTTGGGTCCAGGCATTTCTATTTAAGCCATTTAGTATCCAAATACACCAAGCCCGAGGATCAATAACATAATAATAACAAACATTATAAGAATAACCAAAGTAAAAAATGTCAACTTCAAAAGGTAAACAGTTCTATTGAACTGGTGGAGCAATTGCAAAATTCCATAGTAGATGTTGGGGAGGCTTTTTTTTTTTTTTTTTTTTTTATTAATTTACCCGTTTAAGCTATAAGCCATTGCTAAAACTTGGTATAAAAATAAAAAATTCATATAAAAATACTTATAAACAAAAAAATATGAATACAAAAGTAATACAAAACCAAAACAAGATCAAAACACTATAAATACAATACGGGCCAGGGGTTGTTTTGTTATTTGAAATAAAAAATAACAAATAAACAATTACACCCATTCCTTAGTCCGAAGCTATTGACATTGACAACATTTATAGTATTAAAAGCCATGGGATGTTGTTTGTAGCAGTCAATTCAACGAAAATGTTAGCTAATTGGATGCTAATTGGATAATATACTGTATATCATTAATAAAAAATACAATTAATTTGTTTAAAGCTAAAGGCAGTGAAAAAGAAAATAAAATAAAAATCAAATAAATATTTTTTGGTCATGCAACTAGACAATTCAATTGAAATAAATTCGTATCACATGGGACGGGATGGGAATCCATAATGTCTAGCTAAGATCATCCACTGTACTACGCCCAAGGGCGTTCAAATTCTAGTCTAGACGTATGGCTGAAGAGAAGAGATAACGCTTATGTTGGTAAAAAAAGAAAATCAGAAGATGCACATAGCAAATTTTCTTTATTAGGATCAGCCCTCGGCCAACGTTTCAGTCCTATATTCGCTCATCAGATCTCTGATGACGATCCAAACCTAGGACATTAATAAAGAAATTTCGCTGGCTGCATCATCTGGTTTTCTTCTTTTAACAAGTATATTTTATTTAATCACCTAACCGATACAATAAATTGAAATTCTACAGCTAACTAGCACAGGAATTCTTGTTTTAGAAGATTCTCATTTATAATTCACTCTGTTTCTAAAAAGAACGTTTCCGTTTCTAAATCACTAATTATTAATTTCCTTTCAATCACAATATTTTTATTTAAATCAAACTAATTAGGAATTTCTTGTAAGTTTTAAAATATTTTTTATAGAATTCAACTTCTTTATATATGGCTGAAGAGTAGAGAAGGGTTGGTAAAAGAGTGAAATTTATTATTGGAAAGAAAGGGCTTGTATTTGTGAACATAAGCGATACAGAAGCCTTATGGTCAGGGATTTGTCTTCACTTTATTAAATATTTTTTTAATATATAGCCAGCTGAGAGTCATAGTAGTGAAAGTCCAAAAATTCACTTTTTGAGTTAAGTGCCACTATGATTATCAGCAGGCGATATAATGATATTTTAGAAATTAATTTAAAGGGGCAGGCAGCCAAATAAAAACACTCTCAATTCGCTGAGAATATTGAAACTTTTCGGGTAAAATTTATTTATCTTTTTGGTCATATTGAGGTGATGACTGAAAATGGGTGAATAAAATTTATTCGAAAAGTATTATCATTTACAATTAAAAGATTTACGCTGGATTTATTCCCCATTTTCGACCAAAAACCAGCCGAAACATGAGTTTAAAAGATGGGATGGGACCCGTAAATTAAAAAAAAAAAAACGTCAATTGAGATTCGCACCTAAAAAAAAGGTCAAATGATTTTCGCAAGAGGGAGTGATTGTTTGAGTCACAAGGGAAAACTTACTAAATAAAAAGGTAAAATGATTTGAATTTTGTATAGGAAATTTTAGGAAAAAAGTTTAAAACAAGTTTCGGTTACGGTTTCGACCGAAACTAAAATTGAAGCCGAAATTCGGTTTCGGCTGAAAATCTTGTTTTAAATCCAAATTTTTTGAAATATAACTCTGGTTCAGGAAGAGAGGGAAGAGCAGACTAGATCTTAAAAAAATGATGATAAAATGCAGGAGGATAAAGCTGAAGTACCGTCATTGATTATTCTCTTGATGTCAACAATAAACCATTAGCTTTAAAAGTCGATATAATGATATTAATGAAAAAAAAAAAAAAAAACACGTTTAATTCTCCCATTTATTCTAAACGAAAGAAATTAAACAGTAAAATAAAAATTTTAAAAGAATAATAAATCATTTTTTTTTTTTTATTTTTTTTTTGTATCGTAACATTAATTTATTCCAGTGAAACAAATGAATACAAATTGAAATCGTATTGAATTGAATTTTCCTCTGATTTGTAACAAGATAAAACACAAAGGAAGGGTCATTTATTAATCTACTTGCTCTCTTTTAGTATCGTTTAAGAATTAATTACATTTGTAAACACTCAACCACGCATTCATTTGCAAATACAAGTTTTGGATTCTATAAAAAACTAGGGCCGCGAACAAGATTTTCCCAAACCAAACCGAATTTTCGGCCTCAACCTTAGTTTCGGCCGAAACCGTAACAAAAACAAAATTTTTTTTTAAATAAAATTTTTTTTTTTCTTTTTTTTTTTTTATTTTTTTCCTTTTTTCAAACAATTAAATTTTTTTATTTTTTTTTTTAAGATTTTTTAATTTTTTTCCATTAAATGAAATTATTTTTTTTTTTTTTTTTTTTTTTTTCCCGGGGGCCGGGGGCGCCGGGAAAATAACATAAACCTAATATTAATCTATAAAGAAAAATTATATTTCTTAAGTAATTATCTATTTATCTTTAAAAACTCTATTACTAGACAAAAACAGAAGCCCTAAATTTAAAGCAACCCAACCCATTTAATTTCTACATTAAAGTTGAAAGTTAAATGATAGATGAAAAAAAGCATTATCTTTAAACCCTGCTAAAAATGCCAGTATAATCCCAGTGCCCCCCACTAGGGAAGGGGGGGGGGGGATGTGTGCTTATTTCACTCCTCAAATACTGAGTATAGAAGTGGGTCCAAATTAATTAATACTTAATTTGTAAAATAAAGGTCTTTCATAATTTTAATCATTAAAAAAAAATCCACTTTGACAGAGTGTCAAAGATAAAAAAATTTTTTTTTTACAAATTAAATTGAAAAATTAAAAAAAAAAAAATTGAATACAAGAAGCTATCGAAGCAAAAGAGATAAAGAATAATTGGAGTTAAAATAACACCCAAGAGCAAAGTCAATAATTAATCTTAGTTTACTCTCCAATTTACGTAGATAATCGATCAAATCGCTTCACTGAATAATGAATTTTACTAAAGTGATATATAAAGTTCAGTGAGAGAGAATCAAATTAGAAATCAGTAAACTTAGTGATTGAAGGTGGTATTAAAAAAGTAAAAATTTTGATTCTAACTTTCAATTGCTTTAAGAATGGAGGCGCCTGAAAGGTATGCAACCCAAGAGCTAACTACATAAATATGCCAATGCCAACGCTTGAAAAATTTAATTCTAAGGGGTCGTTCAAGTATTACGTAACGCAATTTTTGAAGATTTTTTACCCCCCCTCCCCCATGTAACGCGCCGTAATATTTTTCTGGACCCCGCTTCCCTCCCCCTACCTAGACGTTACGTAACGCCCAAGTGGCCATTTTTATCTAAAAGTCACAATTATGAAGCTTAATGGAGTAGTGATTTTGAAGTCTGAATCACACAACTGAAGCTGCGTGAGGCCAGTGGTTGGCACGTCCCCACTCTCCGTTTTCATTGCCTTCCTTTAAAGGAGACCGTCACTTAAGCAATTTTCATTGGCACACGGCTGGCTTATTGGCACGTACCAACGGTCGGGTATGCATCGTATCGGCTTTGCCAATTGGCAAGGCAATTAATTACGATTAGAATGATAACGACCTTCCCAAATTCATATAAATACATAAAAACTGAAGAAAACAATTTTTTCTTAATCAAGGTAGGATAAATTGGCGCGACAAATTTCCTATATAAGTTGTAGCCCCTTTGAAGAATCAACCTGATTTTAATTGAGAATTATTACTTCTACAAATACTGTATATGTGAGGATTTTATTCTAGCCAACCTCTAAAAGGGGTTAATCATAAGGGATGACATGTAATATTGACGTTTCTCTACTAACTCCGCACAGAAAAGTATAAATATATAGTATTTTAATGCTCTTTTTAAGGTCACCGCATTGTTAAGAAAGTTCTGATATAATTTAATATTAAAAATATTAAATTTTACTCTGATGTGCTAGGGGTGGACAACTACTAAAATAGTATTAATCGTATCGTGAAGGTGGTACCCCTACCTCCCGTTGATCTCATTGCTACATAGACCAGCACCAGCCACTCTTACCGACAGTCTGCCTAAGCAGCTTTCAGTACCATCAGTCAGTCCCCTCTGCTACTGACACTGCCTAAGCTGCCAACTGATATAGAAGTTGTCGATAATAATGCCTCGTCTTAGGGTCAGACCACTTGAGGGGGGCAAATGCACCCCCCCCTCCAAATGAAGTCACTTATTTTCACTAACTGTAAGACTATTATTTGGAAAAAAAGGAAAAGGCGGTGATAAGATTGAAAGGGTGGAAATTGGGTTCCCTGATTTCTTCGTTGATATTACAAAATTTAAAATGGAAGTTTCAAACCTATCATATATAAGATTACTTCCCTTCCAACCACAAAGTTTTTTCCTCTTATACTGAGGGTCTTTATTTAATGACATTCCAGTGCATAGTTTAGAACAGTGGTTTCCAAACTTTATGTTATCACGCCTCCCTTAAAAATGATTAATATTATGACGCCCCCCCCTCCCATTTTATAAAATAATACAAAAACAAAAATTTTTAATGCTAAAAAATATAAATTTATATAAAAATATTTTTTTTCTTTATTCTTATTTATATTAAAACTAGCAATCATTTGGAAAATTGGTCCTGGTGGCCAATATTCGCGCCTCCCCTTAGGCTAGTCCGCGCCTCACAGTTTGGAAATCGCTGGTATAAGGGTATTTTATGGCTGGTGGAATTTGTATCAGGAATGAAAGTTAGAAGAAAATGCAGCCAGAATTATTTCTTTAAAAATATATTTTAACAGCTTACGTTTCGGCCTTGTTAAAAGCCATCCTCGGATGACCACTAACAACTCCGAAGATGGCTTTGACTAAAGCGGAAACGTCAGCTGTTAAAATATATTTTTAAAGAAAAATTCTGGTTGCGTGTTATTTTAACTTTCATTCCTGAAGAAAAATATTTTTCTCAAATCTTATTTTCACGCCCTAGGGAAGTGCCTAACTTAAATATAAAATTTCAACCTCCTAGCTCAATTCCTTCATGCTTTAAATTGAACCCAAGCAGACACACAGACAGAACATGTCGCGAAAATCATTTTTTTGGATCCATGGGACCTCAAAACGATGGATTCGATGGATTTCTAAGTTACCCAGTGTTATTATTATCTGTTTATGAGAGTTTCAAAATCTTCAAAAATTAATTCTGCCCCAGTAATAAAAAATTTTAGAATGACATTAAAATGTTTCTATATTACTATACTATTTGCTAAATATTGAATATAAATTTTAACTCAAACGGAATGCACTTATCTTTTAGTAAAAGTATTAAAAAAATTAATATCTTTGTGCATTAGAGGGGATGGGGCATTAACCCCCCTGGTTAATGCCTTCATACCTCCCCCCCCCCTTTTAAGAAAATCCGAGCCTTCACCGCGAAATTACTCTCAAAATAATTTGAATACATTTATAAATAATTATTTTAATTTTTATTTTATTTTGAAATTATTTTATTTTAATTTTCAACCTTTAATTTACCCCCGTGTAAAAGTATATTAAGGAAATTTAATTTAAAAAAAAAAATATATATGTGTGTGTGAGCAAGGGCGGATACAGGGGGGGGTAAAGGGGGTAATTACCCCCCCCCCCCCCGAGATTTGAAAAAATACCTTTTTTTCGCAAAAAATTTTATTTTTAACGTAAAATTTTAAAAATTAATACTTAAAAATTTGATTTGTATTTATATTCTGTCAAACAAGTACAGAATGCGTCTTTAAATTACTGAAATTAAGAAAAAATAGTGTGCTGTGCGACGAGTCACACCAGATTACCCCCCCCCCCCCGAGAAACACCTCTGGATCCGCCCTTGTGTGTGAGTGTGAATGAGAAAAAAGGAGTTTAAAAAAAAAAGATAAAAAATAAAAAACTATTTTTTTTTTTCAATGACACCTACACTCCCCCTCCCCCTTTCAACAGCTTATATTCTCCCTCTACCCTTAGTCAAATACAAAATATTTAATTTCATATTCAATAGAATCGTTTTTAGCAGTCAAATGATTTGTTTCTATCATTTTTTTTTTTCAACGATAAAATGCATAATAATTACCTTTAATAAGACACTCAAGAGGGTGTGCTGGTTGACGGTGAGGTCAGGGTGGGTTACACTATATTAATTATTCACTTTGATTCACTTTAAACACAAAAAGAGAGCAGCGCCTGCAGCTCGGCAACGCACTCGACTCGAGCTTGTCTCTCTCTCTCTCTTTGTATAGGAATAAACCAGTTAGATGAAAATAACAATTCCCTTTTTATTAAAAGTAAAAAAATACCTTTTGCTCTAATCTAACTATTTTTAGAGCCGGAAAATAATATCAACAAGTGATTTAGAATATTCCAAGGCCTTTCTTAAATAATCAACCCTTCATCCCCCCCCCCTAATCAAAATAATAATCAACGCTATTTTTTGAAAGTTTTCTATTTATTTGGCTTCGATTTAGCTAAAATAAAAATTTAAAAAACATTTTTTTCAATTTTTTAACCTCTAATCCAATCTTAATAAATAAAATAATTAACAATGCTATCGCCTTCGGCGAGCTTCGCGTCTAGTCAGAAAAAAATTAAAACCCTGAAAAACTTCCCTGGATTCGCCTTTGGGTTTTGCACATAGTATAATTTTCTAGAATGCGTCTTACTTTAGGCCAGAGTCGTTTCCAAACTTTATGTTACAACGCCTCCCTTAAAAATATTTAATCGTATGACCCCCCCCCCCCTCCCCCACATTTAATAAATTAATACAAAAACAAAAAAATACTAAAAATATAAATTTAGGCCCTAAATACAAATATTTTTTTATTTATTCATATTTATTAATTTAAATAAAAACTCCGTCCCAGAATCTTCTAAATTATTTCATTATTTTATGATCGCCTAGCCCCTTCAACATGAAATCCAACTCAGCATTGTTAATCTTCACTGAGCCAGTTCGTAAATTAAATAAATTTTTTATAATTAAAAAGAAAAAAATTGCGTTTACTTTTAAAGATTTCTTTATGTACTTTGCTATAAAAAATAACTAATTTTTTATAGATAACTCCCTATGTTTTACGCGTTAACATATTAATATAAATATTTTTTAAAGATATTAATTTTTATTTTTGCTCTATTTATTTATTTTTATTCCCGAACAACATATTTTCATTCTGCTAAGGAGAAAATGTGTGAAAAATTTCAAATTATCATAGTTATTATTAAAAAAATTTGCAAATTTATTAGACTTATTTTTATGTTTATGCCAGATAATATTCAGAATGTATTCTTTCACTAAAATAAAAAAATGAACTTTTATAGCTTTCATAAAAAGATAATTTTGCCAATCTATTAAATCAACTATAAAGTATCTCGCGCCTTATGCAAAATAAAAAGTCACAGGAACAACAACAACAACATCGTGACCTAAAAAAAGAAATTCATAAAAAAAAAAAAAAAAAGATTTATAGATTAGAAAATAAAAGGGATTAAAAAGAGGATTCAAATGGAGAAATGATAACAAAACAACAAAAATACCAATTGATAAGATAATGACCAAAGTTATTTCGTTAAAAAAAATAAAAACAAGAAGATTATAGAATATCGAGGAATTTTAGTTTCTTATTTATTATGAACGGGTTCGGACCCAGCCAGTCCGATGATTTTATTTAAGCCATTTGGATACCAGATGGCTTAAATAGAAATGCCTGACCCCAATAGATATATTCTCTACAACGGTATCGTCAAAAGTCTTATATGGCCTAAGTTGCCGAAAAGACTGTATGAATGTGTGTGGAATGTGAGTGTGAATGAGAAAAAAAAAAAAAATATTTATTATGAATTTATTGTTTGTTGTGATACTTTAGAAAGAGACGTACGAAAAGAAAGAATGTAAACTGGTAGATGAAAGAGTCCTCGTATAGATTTGACAAATTTAGTACAAAGTCTCTATTTGAGAAAAAGATTTTAGTGGGACGTTTCGGTTTTAGTCAAGACCGTCTTCAGAGTTAATGTGCTTTCAATATAAATAAAGGTAGCTATATTAAATGTATATTTACTGACAATCCACAAGCTTTGAGCTTTGAGGATGGTCTTGACCAAGAGAGAAACGTCAGCTATTAGGGGGCTTCTAATAGAGAAATATAAACTAGCGGCTTTTTATTTTTTTCTAATTTTAAATTCTTCAAAAGGCTATAAATCAACTTCTTAAAAATTAAATTAAATTAGAAATTTAAGCATTCATTGGGGATTTGGAATAATAGGCAAATAAATCAAATTTTCTATTCTATATTCAGTGGCGGACTAAGGCTAAAGCGGGCCCTAGGCAACATTCCGGGCCTATCTTTCCAGTCATGACACATACTTTGTGTTTGGTAGTTTGGTTTTAAAGCATATAGTATGTAGTTCTATTTAATTATCGGATTCCAAGAAAAAAAAAGGAAAAAAATAATATACATGTACAGTGAGCGCCACAATTAAGTCCCCACCTGGTATCTAGAGCCTTAGGTATATGGTATTTAGTGAAATAATTTTAATGACCGAAAAGGTAAATATAAAATCTGGTACAGATGATTTTATTTTACCTTTTCAAATTTAAAATACCAGGTGGGGACTTAATTGTGGCTCTGGCTGTACAAAAATTAAACACAATTTATTAACTAGGTAGAGCCTTGTTTGTAAAGGATGGATGCTCAAATAGACTGTTCATTAGCCAGTCAATACATTTTTTAAGATAACAAGTTTGCGAGATATGTTTGTCCTTAAGATTGGACAAAATTGCACCCTCTGGAGTCAAACCAGGACCTCCACGCTTTCGCGGCGGGTGGACTACCCTTATTCTAGAGCGCCGGCCCAATAAGCACATCTCACATCCGCCCTATTATACTAATGAAATTAAAATTTCATTGCCTAGAGAAAGATCTTAAAAACTGCACGCCATCTACCAAGCAAGATTGGAACTGACTATTTTTGACTAAACTTTACAATTTCGAAATTCTTAGAAGAAGAAAAGAATAGCAGCTAAAATTATTTTGTTTATAGACCCTCTAGGCTGACGTTTCGGAATTGATCAAGACCATCTTCAGAGCTTAAGGGCTGACAATATAGGCATATAATCAGACAGTGCCACTGCCTGCCCTCGACCAATTGGTTTATGTTATATTATTGTATTTTCTATTTATTATTTAATCATTTAATATATTAATAAATATACAACTGAAATTTTCATGTTCACTATATACATGATTGAATATCTGATTGTATGCCTGTATTGACAGCCCTTAAGCTCTGAAGATGGTCTTGAACAAGACCGAAAAGTCAGCCTAGAGGACCAATAGATGAAATAATTTTAGCTGCTATACTTTTATTTACCAATCATACATAGGGTCCTCTAATTTTGAATAACTTTAAATCATCTTGTATAACATAATTTTTTGTAAAATTCCAAATAAGAAAATTAAGATTTTAATAAAAGAAAAATTATAATTATTTTAATTAACTTGTGTTCAATAGAATAATATTAAATACTGTATATTGGATTATTTCTTTTTTTTTTTACCTCAAATTAGTTTCTAACGCCAAACCGAAAGAGAATAAATATCAAAGGAAACTACTTGATTGCTTTTCTCTAAATGTCTCTAGGTCAGTTAGCATCCCCTAGTTGAGCATATCCAGCGATTGGGTTTTCTAAAACTAAACCAGCAGCAGTCAATAAAGGGCTTAATAGTCCTACCACGTAGACCCCCCTGTAAAACAAGCAATTTGTTTCGAAGAGGTGAACAGAACAGCAGCATCTAGAGATAGGATAGAAGAAGGAGAAGAAAAGAGAAGTGGAGGGGGAGAGCGGCACTTTTCGACTTGGAAACACAATGGACCAAGTTCATAACACTTGTGCCAACACCCAAATAATAGCAGTTGTAATTTGTTAAGTGGGTAATTACTTAAAAAGATCATCTTGGAGTGTAGATTCTAATTTCACTTTAATTGTATTTTATAAATGGTTAAATGGCTAAATTCTTTTTTTTTTAACCTATGTTTATCTATCAAGTTCATTAATCATTTTCTATGTATGTAAATGTAATTGTAATGGGGTTATATAAATAGTCAGTTCATGGCTGGATTTGCGTCTCTTGAGAATTTAAATTATACCAAACATGTTTTGTTATATGTGTATGTGTGCCTGAAAATTATTATCCTAAATGTTAATTAAAACAAGATACATTTTGTTGGGAATATAAGGTGAAAAAGAAAAAAAAAGAAAGAAACATTGACCTTTTTTTATTTATCAACATCGTAACTTTATGAGATTCATTTCACGGTTCAATGAAATATTAAACAACATTTTTTAGACTTTTTCCCTAGCACATTTGTCATCAAAAGAAAAAAAGAATTTTCTTTTAATTGATTAAATTTTTCATTTGTGGGAAGATGTTTTCGCATTTTTTTATTAGATTATTTATTCAAATTTTTTGAATTTTGAAAAGTATTTTTGACAATTTTTGAGATCTGAGGCTATTTCGCCGGCCCAATACAAGAGTGGTCTAACTCAAAAAAAAAAATGCAATTTTGAGTTTTTGCACAAATTATTTGAAAATGCCTCTACTAACTTTGTGCAAGTCTATTTCTTGAACAATTTAGGATCTCAGGGGGTGCCTAGCTTAAATATAAAATTTCAATCTCCTAGCTTTTTTCCTTCTTGAGATATTTTGATCACAGACAACAGACACACAGACGGACCATGTCGTGAAAACCACTTTTTTGGATTTACGGGACCTCAAAACGTGTATATCCATCAAAATCTCGGCCTCGAATTTTGACATGAATCCGATACTTTCTCTCTATATATTAACATATATAGGTAAGAGAAGTAAAAATTCTAAAAAAAAAAAAAAAAAAAAAAAAAAACGGTTTTTTAGCAGGATATGTTCTGTACAGAAAGCATAAAAACTCAATTTTGATCCCGATGAAGATTTTGGTGCCTTTTCATGTGGACGGTCACATATAGGGATAAAGGAAGTTAAAAACTTTTCCATTAAAAATCAATGTAAAATAGAGGCCTAAGTTTTTTTTCTAGAGAGAAAAGAGAAAGAAAAGATATTTATAATAGAAATACCATTTCAAAGAAATTATCTAATAGATTGAGAAAGATATAAAGTTTAATTAGGCGGGACGAACATGAGAACTGTTTAAGAAACGATTGGCGCCTGCTCACTTTCCCCTCCCTCCCCTCTCATCCCCTCTCATCTTCCACTCCCTCCATTTTCCTCCCATTCCACTTTCATTGTCGACGACTAAAATTAGAATACGACAGTTAAAAAAATTACCTTTCTTAAATTTCAAGTTTGTTTTTATTATTAAATAATTGAATTAAATAAAATAAAAAATATAGTTTATAAGAATCAAAATAAATTTCTTCCGATATTTGTGCGTTTAATCAAAACACTAGTTAGTGTACAGTTAATTTATATAAAAATTTTGTTAACCAATGTAATACTGCCGGAAGAACACATTAAAAAATCATCTAGGATCTTTTTATAAAATCTTCCATTATCTAAAAACATTTCCTTTAAAAAAAAAAAATAATAATAATAATAAACAGAAAATAAAAAAATTCCCAGTAAAGACACTCACACATGGATCAAATTTCCTTCTAAACAAACACCCAAAAAATAATTTCTAATAGAACACTTGATAAAATTATTTTCTAGTCAATTTTTTTTTTTAATAATAATTAGCATCGACCATGTTCTTATGGCTTGGCTTGAAGGGAGTTGAATAATTAATTAAATAAATTTCAATATACCTGAGTCAAAGGTGATGGCAGGTGCTTCACGATATAAAATTTAATACTTGAAGACACATCACAATGAAAATTAAACTCACTGAACACATTTTATAATTTTTTAAAGCACTAAATAATATCATTTAACACTTGTTAGAGAAAACGAACCGAACGCGTGGAGAATTGGAAGCGAGACTGATTGTTTGGACTTGTCGCCGCTAGAGTGCACTGGCTCTCTTTGTTTTTACTATTTGAAGAAATTGGAAAAAAAATCAATAGATTAAAATAATTTAATGACAAAATTAATAATATGAAAAGAAAAATTATTTTATTATATTATTTACAAATATTAAAATTGGGATGCATTTGTAGGCCTATATATTATTAAAAAAAAATAAAGTTCAAAGAATACAAATACTTTTTACTTTCTCTTACCTATGTATATATGTAATATATATATAGAGAGAAAGTATTGGATTCATGTCAAAAATTCGATGTCGAGATTTTGATGTATCTTCACGTTTTGAGGTCCCCTGAATCCAAAAAAGTGGTTTTCGCGACATGGTCTGTCTGTCTGTCTGTGTGTCTGTGTGTCTGTGTGTCTGTGTGTCTGTGTGTGTTCAATTTTAAGCATGAAGGAATTGAGCTACGAGGTTGAAATTTTATATTTAAGTTAAACACCCCCCGGGACCGGAAAAATAAGCTTTTAATCAAAATCGGCCAGAGTACTAGGCCTAGTATTTTACTGATGTAGTTTTTCAGTTTTTTTCGATTTTCTCAAAATTTGCTCCAACGATTTTTTTTTAAATTCAAAAATCAATTATTTTTTAGATGCTCTTTAAAATGTATATTCTCATTTTGCAATTGAAATCTTCTGAAGACCACTTTACTCTTGTATTTCATAGGGAAGATAGGAGAAATGGTTGCCATGGTAACAAAATATAAATATTTTCCTATACTTATAAATTTTACATATGAATTCAAATATTCCCTACTGCCGGGAACTAAATATATGTCGACACGAAAAATCTGGTGTGACAAGCACAGAACACAACTTTCGATTACCGAAGGTAAGAGAAAGTTGTGTGCTGTGCGCCAGTCACACCAGATTTTTTATTTTTAATACCTGTAATTTAAGTAAAAATTATATATGAAATAAAATATATTTGGAATTGAGAAAATTATTGTATTTATGATTAATAAAGATTGGGAAAGCCTGGTGTAGATAGATGATGAACGACAATTGAAAATGCTGGAGGTATTTTCAGGCCAAATTTTATTCCACTATTCAGTCAACGTTTCGGAGGACTCAACGCCTCCCTTCATCAGGACTAATGTGGTTATAAACAAATGAACCTTCGCTGGTTTAAAGAATGCATATAATAGTCCAACCAGAAGGAGAAGTTGGACGTTATTATGCATTCTTTAATGACTAAACCAGAGAAGGTTCATTTGTTTATAACCACATTAGTCCTGATGAAGGGAGGCGTTGGTCCCTCGAAACGTCGACTGAATAGTGGAATAAAATTTGGCCTGGAAATATCTGCAGCATTTTCATTGTCGTTCATCATGTATTTATGATAATAATTTATTTTGGTGAATAAATTTATTTGATTCTCTTTTTGAAAGTAATATAGTATATTTTTATTTCATATCCTTGCCAACAGAACGGTTAAAAACGGTTTTAACCTGTGGTTTTAACCAAACCACCCTGCTTTAAAGGACTCGATATGTGGATGAAGGGGTCAGCCGAACTTTCCATATCGCATAAATATAAGCAATCGTCGAGACAAGAAACTGAAAAAGAAAGGGGAGGGGGAAGAGAGAGGAAGTTTAAAATAGCGCGGATAGTCGACCCCCAAATCTGAGATCAAAAAATTTAAAACATTTCAAAGTCAAAAGTTAAATTAGGTTAGGTATTTATATAACTACTCCTGCCAAGTGAATTTACATCTAATTGAAATTTTCTAACACCTGTCGCTGCCAAACACACTACAATATAAAATTTTCAAGAGAGATGATCTCGATATGCACACAGGCACACCCACTCATAGACCAACGCACATCAAGAAGGAATAAACTCCCAAAACACACACCACAAAGATAAGTAGGACCTACACACAAATTTTCAAATCTAATTTTTGTGATATTAAAAATAAACTCTATTTAAAGAAAAAGAGAATGTTAAAGAAATTGTATACAAGAATGTGCAGTTAGTATAGTAAAAGCATTGGAAACCATAAATTTCGCACATTTGACTCGCGAAACACCTGTTGGATAGCAGAAGCAATACCATTAGGTTTGATTAAAAGTGGGAATAGTGCAAGTTTATTTTGCGGTGACTCGAATTAATATTTACTACTTCATTCCATTCCTCATATTTTATCTAAATGGAAAGTGCAATATAATTAGATTAAATATTATTAATTTTCCTAATATTATTTTTTTTGTGAAGAAAGGATAAATAATATATAAAAATTTCAAGTTTTTATTGTAAGTTTTATCGTTGATATTGAGTCTTGTCTTCAGATCTTAGTCAGTACATTAGTGAGAAAAATGTAGGCCTATCACTTCTCAAACTAATGATACCATAAATCGATTTTTTTTTATATATAAAAATCAGCAATAAATGATTAAGAAATAATTTTTTCTGGAGAAGATGCGAAAATCCATTTATCGAGAGTATGAATGAACTGATTAATTTAATAAAAATCACCCACTTCAGCATGGGCCTAACTAGATAATTTGGCTGGGGTGCCATGGGACCGGCTATCCTCCGGTGGGCCTGGAAAGCCCCATATTTTTTCAATTTTTCTTGGGGCAAGGAGCTTACTGGGGTCGTTCCCGCACCCCTGGAACCTGGGGGGGATGGTTGGTTCGCGCGACCCTGAGCGCTACCATCCCTGGGTAGGGGATGCGGGAAGGGGAAGATATGGCGGAGAAATTGAGAAGGACACGAAGGCAGTCTCGAGTCAGTCCCTAAGAGAGTGTGAGATTGGAAAGAGCTAACTTGGTCGAACAGACATTTTTCGTCCCCAGTCACCCCGAAAACGTTGGATTCTAAATTATCATTACACAAATCGTCATTACATAAAAAAATAAATACCCATATAAAAAAATTAAACGCGTTTTTTTCTTTATACTTTTGAATACCCTCCCCATAACCTGTCGGGGCCAAAAGAAACCTGTATCGAGGGACTCAACAGAAGATTTTCATCTCCAAGGCTGCCGCTCGTCTTCAGGAGGTGCAAAAACGTTACAACACCCAGACAGACAGACCATGTCGCGAAAACCACTCTTTCGTATTCAGGGGACCTCAAAACGTGTATATCCATCAAAATCTTGACATCGAATTTTTTGACATGAATCCAATACTTTCTCTCTATATATATTAACATATATAGAGGTAAGAGAAAGTAAAAACACAAACAAGGAAGTCGTTTGTTTGCATTTGTTACCCAAAAGTAAAAAAATCTGGTGTGACTGGCGCACAGCACACAACTTTCTCTTACCCTTCGGTAAGAGAAAGTTGTGCACCGTGCTGGTCACACCAGATTTTTTGTGTCGAGATATATTTAGTTTCCGATAGCACCTTAGTTTCAAACTTGCATTTTAAATGTTGACTGCTTGAAATAAACTATGGTTATTTTTCAAAATTTTAATCTCATATTTAGACATTTTATACACAATATAGAATCGTAAATAAATACAAAATTTCATAAGAATTGGAAAAAAAATTTTAAATGCCTAAAAAGTTTCAAAGGGGACCCCCTTTTGAATCAGAAATTAACATACAA